>APFE031172207.1:0-25069 GCA_000404065.3 Pinus taeda | reverse complement strand
TAATATATTTATTAACTTTTTATTTTAAATTTTTGTATATAGTATTTGTAAACCAGATTATTAATTGCAATACAGTTTTTTTACTATTAATTAATTGATTTTTACCATTAAAATTGTGCATCTTTGTGCAAGATCCACATTTCTTTATCATTATTGGAGAATGTGTATGCATTTTCCACAATATACCGTTATTTTGGCTTTTAACCAGGCAAAATAATTTTGAGTGAATACTAAAAAGTACAAAGGTGTAGAAGTGTCTTATTTGTAATATAAAATGAAATGATATTTTAACGAGTTGATTGCTTTTTCTCTTTGACAATGCAATCTTTTTCTTGTTAAAATTAATGATAAGCTGTACCAACGACGTGGATCACTGTTCAACAGTCAGGGTGATAAGTAGATAATAAATATCATCTGGCGCAGTTATTGCTTGTCTGTAGTAGCTGAAGATGTCTATAAATTGCAATGTAAATTGCAATGTTTAGTAATAAAAGGGACAAGTTCTGAGTGTTATTCTGTTCTCTGATATGGTATCCGAGCCAGCCTGAAGGAGGTTGTGTATTGTTAAGTGTATTGTATTGCAGTGGTGAAGAGAGTCTGTTGTTGTGAAAAGTCTGTGCAGACGGTGTGGCTATCAGGGAGTGTGTTGTTGTTAAGGAGTCGCTGCGAATATTGCAGTGTTGTTGTGATCGCTGGGTTTCTATTCTTCTGAAGCTAGTCTGTTGCTTTAGCTGTTTGCTCTACGTGAGAAAGAGCTGTTCAAAATCTTCTGAGGGATACCCAGTGTCGTGGAGGAGAAATCTGCAAGGGTCTTGTATTGCTGCAAAGAGTCTTGTTAATACGGTGGAGTTTTGCTGTTGAGCTGAAAGCTGCAACCAAATGCCTCCAAGTGCCTGCTAATATGGTGGAGTTTTCATGTTGGCGCTGAACGCTGCAACCAAGTGCCTGCATTGGAGCCAAGAATTTTCACATTGGAAGTGATTTGATTTGCTACGGTGTGACGATGCCTTCCATTGTTTTAAAAGGTTTGACTTTATTTTTTAAAACAAGAATTGGTGTCCGTTGACTTCAAAAGTTTCAGCCTTTGAAATATATTTTTTAAAAACAAAGCAAATCAAAATTTGGGTTTGTTTTTTGGAGTTAAGTTTTTTTTTTAAATATTTGCATTTTAGTACGAAGTGGTGAGAAGAGTTTTTAATCGTGAAAAGGAGCCATAAGTTTTTTAATTAAGGTGGTAAAAAGGTGTTTAAAAAGAAAAAAAAAGAGAAGTGGTGATAAGTGTTTAAAAAGAAAAAAAAAGGTTAATGGTAAAAATTTTATGGTGTGTGGGGTGAAAGTATTTTTGGGATTATTTAGTATTTATTGAGATTGGCTGAAATTTTTGGGGATATTTAAAAATGTCAAATTTGTTGGCTAATACTTATTTGAATGAATCCATTAAATTTGATAGAGGAAATTATGTGAATTGGAAATTCAAGTTGTTGATTATTTTAGAAGGTTATAATTTGTGGTCCATTGTGAGTGCAGATGAGCCCAAACCCACCGTCGCAACTTCTATTCCAGATTGGGAGAGAAGAGAGACGAAAGAAAAGGTGTTGCTGCATATGTCCGTAAATGACAACATTATTCCTCACATCAGAGATTGCAAAACATCAAAGGAAACATGGTCAAAGGAAACATGGGATATGCTGAAGGGTTTGTATGAAACAACATATACAAACTGGATCTTGTTTTTGAAGACTAAGCTTTTATCTCTAAAAATGGAAGCAAATGAAAATATAAGCAATTTCATATCTTGTGTCAAAGATTTAAGTGATAAGTTAGGAGATATTGGTGAAAAGGTGTCTAGTGCTGACTTAGTCACCATCACATTAAATGGCTTAGTGCAAGATTATCAAATTTTTGTTTCATGTCTTTCAGCTAAAGAGAAGCCCCCTACATTTGATGAATTGACAAGAATTCTTCTACAAGAGGAGGAGAGGATGAAGAGCTTTAATTTGGGTTCTAGTAGTTCAGATTTGGCGTTGGTAGCCAAGGGAAAACATCCATACAGAGACAAGCCATGGGACAAGAATAAAGGAGGCAAGTTTCAAGCAAAACATAAAGGTATGACACAGTCTAAATTTCCAATCCATGATAAGAGAAATGATGATTGTTATTATTGTGGCAAACCTGGGCATCATTCTAAAGATTGCTATAAAAGGAAATATAATGAGTCTAGGCAATGAAACAGAAGGCATAATGGAAATTTTGTAGACAAAGACACCTCAATCAGTGATGGATTTAAAAATCTTAAATTGTTTGTTTCTGATGCTGCATTATCTGTGGAAAATGATGATGTGAATGCTTGGTTCATTGATTCCGGTGCATCACTTCATATGTCTTGTAATAAGGAGTGGTTTGATGAATATTATGAAAACATTGATGGAACATATGTTTATCTAGGAGATAACAGATCACTTAAAGTTCAAGGCTATGGAGTAATAGGTGTGAATTTGCCTAATGGAAAATAGAGATAGATCCATAATGTAATATATGTTCACGGTATAAAAAAGAATTTAATTTCTGTTTCTACTATTGCTGACCAAGATTTGAAGGTGGAATTTGTTAAATCATAGTGTATAGTGAAAGACATTCAAGACCAGTACAAGGTTATTGCCATAGGTACTAGAGTTGGGGGCTTGTATAAGTTGGATGTGACCAGGAAAAGTCATCAAGCATTGGCATCTACAACAATATCAATAGTAGAGTTATGACATCAAAGGTATGGACATCTAAATCACAATTATTTAATGCTACTTCAAAAGAACACAATGGTTGAAGGTCTTCCTGTCTTGAAGAATGATCATTTTGAATGTGAAGCATGTGTACTTGGCAAGCAACATAGGGAGGAATTTCCTATACATAAAGAAAAAAGGCAAAGGGAAATACTTGAATTAATTCATACTGATGTATGTGGACCTATGCAAACTAGATCTTTTGGTGGAACATGGTATTTTCTTATTTTTGTGGATGATAGATCTAGGTATACATGGGTTTATTTCATAAGAAAGAAGAGTGATGTTTTTTAGTACTTTAAAGAGTTCATGAGTATGGTGGAAAGAAAACTGGTAATTGCATAAAAATTTTGAGATCTGATCAGAGGGAGAATACAAATCAAGAGAATTTAATCAATATTGTAAAAGCAATGGGATTCTATAAACAATTTACAGTGCCACATACACCTCAGAAAAATGGAGTCGTTGAGAGGAAAAACAGAACACTAGTTGAATGTGCATGTAGTATGCTTCAAGGTTAAAATATTTCTAATGGTTTTTGGGCTGAAGCTATTAATACTGTTGTTTATTTGAAAAATAGGATTCCAACCAAAAGTTTAGAGCTTAAAACACCTTTTGAAGCATTTTATGGGTACAAACCAAAAGTGAGTCATTTAAGAGTTTTTGGTTGCAAGGCATTTGCTCATATTCCAAAAGATGAAAGAAGAAAACTTGATGCAAAGTCAATTAAGTGCATATTTATTGGTTATTGTGATGATCAGAAAGCATACAAGTTGTTTGACCCCAATACTCATATATTGCTTGCAAGTAGGGATGTGGTGTTTCATGAGAATGCAAATGAAGGTGATGAAATGAATAATACTAGTGTATGGCATGATACTGATGATTATGTCAAATTAGATACAAGTTTTGAACAAGAACAAGAACAAGAACAAGAACAGGAACAGGTACATGCTTAAGAGCAAGCAACATCAAGCAGTCATGACACTCCAAGAAGAGGAGAGGAGACTCTGCAAAGCAGAAAGAAAGATGAAAGCAGTAAAAATCCAAGAAGGTCATCACATCAAAGTCAGGTACCTATAAGGTATAAAGATTATGCATTAATGTCTCTTGTTATGAATGTTGTAGAACCTTCAAGCTATGAGGAAGCTAAAGAATATGAAGAATGGATAGATGTAATGAATGAAGAATATAACTCTATAATGAAGAATGACACATGGGAATTAACAGAATTGCTTAAAAACAAAGTTCCCATAGGATGCAAATGGCTATATAATCCAAGTTTAATGCTGATGGAAGTATTGATAAGCATAAAGCTAGATTGGTTGCAAAAGGATATTCACAAAAGGAGGGCATTGATTATGAAGATACTTTTGCACCTATAGCTAAGTTGAACACAATTAGAATCATGATTGCATTAGCTACAAAATATAATTGGAAAATACGTCAGTTAGATGTAAAATCTGCATTTTTGAATGGTGAGTTGAAAGAAGAAGTTTATTTGGTTCAGCCTGAAGGGTTTGTAAAACACAGACATGAGCATCTGGTTTGTAGGTTAAAGAAAGCTTTATATGGTTTGAAACAAGCACCAAGATCTTGGTATGTGAAAATTGATTTTTTTTTTTTATTTATGAGAAAGGTTTTATGAGAAGCAAAAATGATCCTAACTTGTACATCAAGGAAGATGAAGGTGGGAATGTTGCTTTAATATATGTATATGTTGATGATCTAATCATAACAGGAAATAAATGCAAGTTGATTGAAGAAATTAAAATTTAGTTTTCGCATGTATTTGAGATGAAGGATCTTGGTGAATTGCATTATTGTTTAGGTCTTGAAGTTTGGAGGGAATCTGGTAAGACATTAATCACACAAAGAAAATATACAAGGTAAATCCCTGGAAGGTTCAATATGATTGAATGTAAGGCAATATCTACTCCTTTAGAACGTAATTTCAAATTGTGTAGTGATGATGGAACCAAAGAGGTGAATGGAACCTTGTATCATCAACTGGTGGGAAGTCTGAACTATCTCACCACTTTCAGGTTGGATATAGCATATTCTGTCAGCATACTTAGTCAGTTCATGGCTAAGCCTTGTGAAAGCCACTGGAAAGTAGCAAAGAAAGTCCTTCGATATCTGAAAGGAACACTTAATTTTGGTATTATGTATACTGATGATACTTGTTCAATATTGGTTCAGGACCAATATCAAGGAGCAGTAAGAAACAACCAACTATTTCCTTGTCATCCACTGAAGTTGAGCATAAAGAATTATGCAGTGATACCTATGAAGCAATATGGCTTAGAAGGATACTTGAAGATGTTGGAGAAACACAACAAGCACCTACAGTAATCATATGTGACAATCAAAGCACTATCAAAGTGGCAAACAATCCTATATATCATGTAAGGACAAAACACATTGACACACAACATCATTTTGTAAGAGAAAAAGTGAAATCAAAAGAAATTGACTTATCCTATTGTAATACAAATGAAAATGTGGCTGACATATTCACCAAGCCTCTTGGAAAGGCTAAATTTGAAATGTGTTGAAGTAAGTTGTGCATTGTAGAAAATCCAAATTATGTGGTAAGCCTAGCTGAGACTTAGAACAACAGGCAAGTTAACATGTAGACCGTGATTAAGGGGAGGCGTTAGGTATTAATCACAAATGAAGCCGCTCACTGTTCAAACGACGTCGATCATTGTTCAACAGTCAGCGTAGTCAATAGATAATAAATATCAGTCGGCGCAGTTATTGCTCTTTTGTAGCTGAAGATGTCTATAAATTGCAATGTTTAGTAATGAAAGGAACACATTCTGAGTGTGATTGTATTCTCTAATAAGCTGGCCCAACTTTCCAACAATCCCCTCACTAAAAAGATAATGCCAAGAAACTAATGCTAACATATTCCCATAACTTTCTTTTATATTTTACTAATGACACTTCTCTACACTCCACACAATATGGAGCCATGGAGCCACCATTTCCGCCACATCTCTAGATGAGAATATGACAACAAAGACAACGAAAAACCAATGCCACATGGAAAAGTAAGTTTCAACGAACACTACATGTCAGATGGAAAAGTAAATTTCAGCGAACACTACAGAGTGAGAGAAGGTGCATTTGTATCGTTAATCGCACTTTTCCACACTCTGCACAATGTCTTACCACCATTTTTGCCATGTCTGTCGAAGAGAATATGCTAACAAGGGCAACGAGCAACCAATTTCATGTGTGAAAGTAAATTTCAATGAACATTGCGCATATGCGGAAGTGTGTTTTCATTGTTACAACAATTATTAAGTACAGAGGTGTGAAGGAAAGCTTCCTTTGCACCTCTACACTCACGCTATAACTTAATTTTCTAAAGTATTCAAGTCAGTGTAAAAACATACTATACATTTGTATTTATGTTACCCCATCCAGTAACATCAATTAGATTGGCCACTTATTCTGCCATGCTAAGCAACAAGTCTATATGGAGCAACAATTGCAGTTCGACTTCAAAATCCAATAGGGTTAAGAAGTACAATGTATCACTGGTTTTGTGTGACTTTGGTTATGCCCCATCTTAATAATAATGAGCAGTGGTAAAACCACAAACATCATTATCTTGAAAAATTGTTTGGAAAAAATATTACACTTAAAAGTGCAGAGTAGAAAGCTTTTCGTGATTTGCTGAGCATTCTCATTAATGAGAACTTTAAAAAGTGAAAAAGAAAAATAGCATATTGCAGATATTGGTCAATTATTTTAACCAAAAACTGAGCATAAAAAATTGTTCCAAAACGCGTGTTTGAGCTTTATTACTTTTGTGAAGCAGAGGAGGAAGACATTGATGATGAAACCAATTAAAATTATTTACTTATTTGCATAAGTGGATTTAATAGGAATCTGAGTTCAAAAATGGAGGAAAAAATAGTTTTGATAGAACACCAGTGTAGTCATAGGATGTGGAGACCCAATGTCACTCTTGCACACACTTATCGATTCCATGGACACATAATGTGAGTTATATTGGCAAGCAAGAGATCTAGTGGTCCATCTGGATCGAGACATTGATGTGATTATGAGAGTGAGAGACATGTTTCCATTTAATAGTGTTGTACTAGCATAATTAATCACACTCATCCATAACATCAAATGCCTAAGCCATTATTGTTTTGTGAGTGCTAATCCTCTAGGTGTGATTACCATTATATGAATATAATAACTCAAGCGTAATTAAGCGCTAATCCCCTATGTGCGATTATCGTTATATGAATATAACAACTCTAATGGCATTCAACAACTACGTTGTTGATGCATTTATAGCCACATTTTACTAGCAAATGCATCTGCATCATCAAGATTCTTATGTGAAATGCCAAGAAATGTTAGCCGAAGGATCCAATTATTTGAAAATTGAAATGAAAGTAGTTAGTAATTATTTGCGTATGTTTTTGTTGTCATTAATGTTAAAATGTGGAGGTTATAACATTAGGTTTTCAATTAAAAAAAACTCACAAATGCCGGGTCTTTAACTAAAACAAACTCACAATTAGCCTATGCATCTTGTAAAAACTAATTTTGACAATTCAATATGTAATTTTTGTCTTTCAACTCAGGCCATTCTAAAACTTCACCTAAAAAATAAAAACATTTGTATTCTCCTATTGAAATATTGAAAATCAAAGCATATAGATTTACTGTTATAATTGCTATTGGGTGCAATGGAATTTAGGCTAAATTTTGTTATGATAATTTTTATATGCTTTTTGAATATGATAATATTGATCTTATGTTTTCTAAATGAAAATTTGGTGACAGGTCACTTTTGAATTTGACTAACGATCATTACCATGATTTTTGACATGAGAATCGCTAAAGAAAATGAATATCTGGTTGTATGGGATATTTGCACACCAAAATAATCAAGCTTGAACAATTAGTTTTGGCTTCAGTAAAGAAAGAAATGCATCCATGTGTATAATGTGCTGAAATTTTTTCATTGTGCGCAGTGTGGAGAGTGTGGAAGTGCAGAGAAAACTTTGCACAATAAAAATTCTCAACACTCTGCAAAATGATCCATGGATCAATGAACCACTTATAAATCCTACTCCTCCTCCAACTATAAATATATAATTCCATAACCATGGACATTTTAAATAATTAAATCCACAATTAGATTATCGAATTGTTTTCTCTGATTCCATGTTAGGATTGAGTTTTTAATAAATGACTACAAAGTAGAATTTGTAGACATAAAAGTTTGAAGCATCAGTACAGAGTTATACTTGTTGCGAGGTCGAATATTACTTGTACACGAAAATGACATCTAGAGTTTTCAAATGTGAGTCTCTTTACAAAATTTTGTGATTTTTTAACTACAAAGTTTTGGCTTCTACAACTCACAAATAATAATTTTGATTGACACAACTTGTCTTGAAAGAGTAAAACTGATCCTTCCATTGTAAAACTTAACGCAAACCAAACAAACATTTGTATTCTTCTATTGGACTATTGAAAATCAAATCATATAGCTTACTGTTATAATTGGTATTGACTGCAACAAAATTCAGGCTAAATTTTGTCATGTTAATTCTTATATGCCTTTTGAATATTCTTATATGGTTGCTCAAGCACTTGAGTGGTCCATCTTGATCGAGATGTTAAGGTCTCTATGATACTGAGAGATAGTTTTCTATTTAATGGAGAGTTGTTCTATTATTAAAATGGCGCTAGTGACGATTGGGAAAAGAAATTGCTACAACATATCATCTTTATTCTTGAGATTTTCTTTAATGATTTGGTTTGAGATGATCATTTATTCTGAGTGTGGAGTTGTAGAGTGCCCATGAAATTTTTGTACCTCCTTATTCAGTGAATTGCAACCAAACTAATTTATTTAAAAATTTCTGTCATATTTGAAGGAGATCAAATAAACATATATAAAAATGTAGAAATTTTGACTATAGATTAGCCTGGTTATGCAATATAACTAAAGAAAAATACTTAATCTACTTCTACAATCAAACTTGCGGAAGCTTAATAGATTTGAGCAAGATCAAGCGGAACACATAACAGAGAAGAAGAATCAATACACATGAAACACAAAAGAATACTCTGGGGAAAGCCTCAACTAAAAACCCCGCTATCTGTATTATCATACAAGTGGAAATATCTCAGGATTACACACAACTTTAGCTCTCACAACTATCCAGCTCTTAGTACGATCCCTCCTTGATGCTCACAAGCAGACAAGGCTTCTCACAAACCTTCTCCTCTTCCCTCCAAGCCTCCTATTTCCTTGCGCAGTTACCTCTAGGATGATCTCCTTCACCTAGTGTAACACTGCTCCCACACACTGTTCTAACACACTGTCAAAACTGTGCAATCCTTAAGGAACCTTATTCCTTCTGCATGGATGAGTTTCCTTTATAGGAAAACTCATGCAACTGATAATAACCCATCCTTAACATTTAGCTCAAATGGGTCTTTCTCAGAACAGACATGCATGAGTTAATGACGAGAGAACCTTCAATTATTTGGATTACACTAGTTAGATGCATGCATGCATTAACTGACTGAACTCACAATTAGTTCCTCAAATAGTTTGGAACTAATTTAACTAATTACAGCTCAAATACAACTCATCCTTATCTCCTTAATTAAAGGATAATCTCCTTAATTTAAAGGATATCTGTTGCATGACTTCACAAAGACTTCTAGCTTGAATTTCTCCAACTAATTAACTCAAGATGAATTAATTAATTATTTTTCAAACAACTAGTGAGACTCAATTCGAATTTTAATTCTCAATTTTAATTCAAGGACAAATTAAAATTGGAATATTCTTGTTGCCACATTTCAACACTTTCTCTCAACAAGAAAGGGATTATCTGCTACCTCGATCCTGTCTTTATGGAACTCGAATTTAACTTTGACAATGCCTTAATCAAAATGTCAGCATCTTTCTCCTCGGTCTAGATATAATGCAACAACATGATCCTCTTAGCCACACAATCTCTGAGATGATGATACCGAATGTTGATGTGCTTGGACCTGTCATGAAATACTGGATTCTCAGAGAGTTTGATACAACTCTGATTATCACAATAGATCACAGTTGGATCCATCCTCTGATCAAACAAACCAACTAGAATTTTCCACATCCAGATGGTCTCACATGTTGCTTGACTTGCAACCATGTATTCAACCTCTGTAGAGCTGAGTGCAACTGACCTCTGTTTCCTGATGTACTAAGAAACTGTAGCTGACCCAAGGTTGAAAATTCCTCCTGATGTGCTCTTCCGATTTGATGGACTCCCTGCCCAATCTGCATCAGTGAAGCCCTATAGCTTCACTCCCTTTGTTTGTCTGTACCATAATCCATATTGAGATGTGCCTCTGAGGTATCTCAAAACATGCTTAGCTGCCTTCCAAAACATCTTGGTAGGCTGAACCATTGCTTGACTCAGCTGGTTCATCGCATAACACAAATCTGGTCGTGTGTTCACTAAATACATCAGTGAAACCACAAGCTGCCGATACACAGTAGCCTCTACTACTTCTCCTGAAGTAGCATCCTTCTTCCTCTAGTTACCCGCTAGAGGAGTCTGCATGGGTGTGCACTTCTCCATGTGGTATCTCCTGAGTATCTCATTGGCATACTTGCCCTGAGACACAAACAACTCCCCATCCTTCTGCCACACTTCCATGCCAAGGAAGTAATGCATGAGACCCATGTATTTCATCTCGAATTCTCTTGCAAGGTCCTCCTTGCAAGACATGATCAACTGATCATCACCTGTCAATATGAGATCATCAACATAAAGTACAATGATCAACTGCTTACCTTCCACCATGATGTGGTACAGGTTCATGTTTGCTTCACTCTTTGTGAAGCCCAACCTGGTGAAGTAGCTGCCGATCCTGGTGTACCAAGCACGGGGTGCTTGCTTTAGCCCATACAAAGCTCTCTTGAGTTGGCACACATGCGACTCACGATCAAAGGTCTCAAAACCTTCCAACTGCCTCTTCCTCAATCTTTCCATTGAGGAATGCAATCTTCACATCCATCTGATGGATCTTCCAACCCATATGTGCTGATAGTGCCAACGTCGATCTGATAAATGATTACTTTGCTACAAGAGCAAAAGTCTCATCATAGTCAATCCCCTCGACTTGTGAAAAGCCACGGGCAACAAATCTTGCCTTATGCTTTTCCACACTACCATCAACAACTTGCTTTACCTTGCAAAGCCAACGGGAACTCACAATTGACTTGTTCTCCGGTCTTGGAACCACGTCCCGAACACTATTCTGAACTATGGAGTCATACTCCTCCACCATAGCATCAACCCAAATTGGCTGCTGCACTGCATCCTCAAAGGAAGATGGCTTGGTCTCAACACATTCCCCAACAAGGACCATGTAACCAGTGTACTTCTCAGGTGACCTCCTCTGTCTGTGCTGAGAAAATGGTTCTCCCACATTATCTCTCACATTCGATAATAATCTGTCAGCTTCTCTTATGCACTTTCGTCCCTCTCTGGAAGACTCTGCATGAGTGGATGTCTCCACTCTTGGAACCTCTGCATGCGGCTACTCCGCATAAGTCTGAGGCTCCTCCTCCTTAGGAACCAGAAGTTCTTCCATAGCCTGTAATTGGAGCTCCCTCTCAAGGGAAACTCGCATGGCCTTCTCTTCATCAAACTTGAGATCTCTGGGAACCACTGTCCTCTGATTGGTAGGCAAGTACACCCGATAGTTGTGAGGTGTATCAATGTACCCCACAACTATTCGCAACTTAGCTGTCGGCTCAAGTTTCTTCTGGGCATCCTTGGTCACATGGAAATATATCGATGAGCCAAAGATCCTGAAGTGACCCACATCTGGTCTCTTCCCGGAGAAAGTTTCCTCTAGTGTCTTCATCCCAAGTATGCGATGTGGGCTTCTATTCTGCAAATAGACTGCTGTGTTGCATGCCTCAGCCCACAAATGAAGTGGTAGGCCTTCGTCATGTAGCATCGCCCAAGCTGCCCCCACAATTGTTCTATTCTTCCTCTTAGCCACCCCATTCTGCTGTGGGTTATGATATATTGTCAACTCTCGTTTAATTCCTTCCACTGCACATAAGTCCTTAAACTCTTGAGAGACATACTCTCCACCATTATCGCTTCTCAAGGCTTTGATCTTATTCCCTGACTCTTTCTCAACCAAAGCTTTGAACTCACAAAACTTTGAGAAGGTTTGGTCCTTCTTCTGCATGAAATAAATCCAACATTTACGAGAAAAATCATCAACGAAAATCACATAATACCTTTGCTTCGCGGTGGATGCTGTCGAGAATGGTCAACACAAATTAGTATGAACTCGCTCTAAGATTGCTTCAGCTCAACTGTCTCGATCATGAAAGGAAGACTTGGTATACTTTCCCAAGGAACAACCTTTGCATGTGTCTACTTGCTCAAGTTTACCTTTGGGAAGTCCAGTAGATATCTGCTGCATTATCTTCAAGGCCCCATGGTGCAAGTGGCCCAACCGCCTATGCCATAACTCGCCAATGTCTTGGCTTTTCACCAATTCTGCTTTCGAACTCAATGCAGCATAGTCATCTACCCCTAGTTTATAGAGATTCTTCACTCGAATCCCAATCCTCTTTGTCTGACCTGTGGCTATGTTTCTTAGGAATACCTTTCCTGTAAGAAGAGCTTCAGCGTAAATCACATGAAAAAGACCTTTGTCGACGCGTTTCGAACCAACTATGTTTCTTAGGAATACCTTTCCTTTACTGAAGATAACATCGCAACCTTTTTCCTCCAACATCGCGACCAATACCAAGTTCTTCTTCAGTCCAGGTACATACTTTACATTAGCCAAGGTGAGAGGAGCTCCATGCTCCCTCTGAAAGGCAACTGTGCCTTCTCCTAAAACACATTACTTTCCGTCATCACCCATCTCTATGCACATCTTGAGGTCTTTCTCCTCCAAGGTACTCAATAAACTTTTATCGCCGATCATGTGGAATGAGGTTCCACTGTCCAGATACCAAACACAACCCATCATTGATGAAACCATGCATGTGATGAGGGTAAAATCCAATTCAAACTGAGAGGCTAATGCCTCACCTTTTGATCCTTTTGAGGATCCCTTCTTGGATTTCTTCAATGGAAAATTAGTTACATAATGGCCCATCTCATGACAATTAAAGCATCACACTTTAGATTTGTCATTCTTCTTCCCTCCATGAGAAGAATTCGATTTGGAATGGGAAGCCTTCCCTTTTCCTTTCCTTGCCTTACTTGCTAAGGTCAGATTTTCTTCATCATCATTCTTTGATTAAGAACCATCTCTTATGCTCCTCCTGATCTCCTCCTGCATCAGATCCGACCACAGTCGTTCCCAATTCGGTAGTTTCTCTCTACCATTCACAGAGTCCTGCTAGCTATTCCAGCTCTTTGGAAGACCGAGGAGAGCAAGACTCACCATATTATTATCGACAGTAGTTATTTCCACACTACCAAGCTCATCTCTGCAGGTGGTGAGCTTGTTCAGATATGTAGAAATTGTATCGCCCTTCTCCATATTTATTTTCCGAAGCTTATCCTTGAGCACCAGTTTCCTCTGGTCGCTACTATTCTGATAGAGGTCCTTCAATGTCTTCCACATTGAAAACAAAGTCTCCTTCCCATAGAGACTCGAGACAATATGGTCTCGAACTCCCTCTAGAAAAATCCGTCTTACCTTTGTCACACACTTCTTCCATTCAACCAATCTTGTGCATTAGCTGCAGTTGGCTTGGGGATTTCTTGATCAATAAAATCCTTCAAACCATTGTCTCCTAATACAACTTCCATGCAATCTTTCCACGCTATGTAATTCAAGTTTCCATCTAGAGCATACTCGAGTCTCAAGCCATTGAACGCCATTGGTGAACTTTGAAGTATGATAGGAATTCAATTTTGCACCTGCAACCAAGAACTTCAACCTTCGAATTTCCATTCTCAGTATACAGTTCATAGCTTCGATCACCTTTGCTTTGATACCATGTAGAAATTTTGACTGTAGATTAACTTGATTATGCAATATAACTAAAGCAATATACCTAATCTACTTCTACAATCAAACTTGCGGAAGCTTAATAGATTTGAGCAATATCAAGTGGAACACATATAACAGAGAAGAAGAACCAATACACATGAAGCACAAAAGAATACTCTGGGGAAAGCCTCAGCTAAAAACCCCGCTATCTGTATTATCATACAAGTGGAAATATCTCATGATTACACACAACTTTAGCTCTCACAACTATCCAACTCTTAGTACAATCCCTCTTGGATGCTCACAGGAAAACAAGGCTTCTCACAAACCTTCTCCTCTGCCCTCCAATCCTCCCATTTCCTTGTAGAGTTACCTCTAGGATGATCTCCTTCAGCCAGTGTAACACTGCTCTCACACACTCCTCTAACACACTGTCAGAACTGCGCAATCCTCAAGGAACCTTATTCCTTTTGCATGGTTGAGTTTCCTTTATATGAAAACTCATGCAACTGATAGTAACCCGTCCTTGACATTTAGCTCAACTGGGTCTTTCTCAGAATAGACATGCATGAGTTAATGATGAGAGAATCTTCAGTTATCTGGAGTACACTAGTTGGATGCATGCATGCATTAACTGACTGAAATCACAATTAATTCCTCAAATAGTTTGGAACTAATTTAACTGGACTTAACTCAGTTAACTGAGCTAACTAATTACAACTCAAATATAACTCATCCTTATCTCCTTTATTAAGAGATAATCTCCTTAATTTAAGGGATAACTGTTGCATGACTTCACAAAGACTTCTAGCTTGAATTTCTCCAACTAATTAACTCAAGATGAATTAATTAATTATTTTTCAAACAGCTGGTGAGACTAAATTCGAATTTTAATTCTCAATGATAATTCAAGGACAAATTAAAATTGGAATATTCTTGTTGCTACATTTCAACAAAAAATATCAGAGACATAAAAAACTAGACATGGCAGAAAAGGCCTCAGCCTTGATGTATTCTTCACATTCTCATAATTAAAATAATGTTTATGATACATAAAAATAGAAGAGGTTATTTGTATCAAGATAGTGCGTCTATTTTGGACACATTGGTTGAGCAGATATCTCAATCATACACTAATCTAGGAGCCTAAGGAGTTGGAGAGAATCTCTCAACCAACTAGGCCTAAATTGACTCCTAACCATGAGGAACAAACTCAATCGAGAAAGGTAGGAATAAATCCTAACTTTCATGATTTAATTAATTTAATATTTTTTGACTTATTATTGTTAAAAAACAATAGAATAGACTACATTCCCCCCCCCCCCCCAATGATAAGTCCAAAATAAGAACCATGAACCATCTTCCAAGTTCTCATGCTGAAATTGTTGATCCTCAAAAACACTGCCTGAAAAACCGCCAAAGATGGATGCCGAAAAGACCTTCAATCTAAAGTGAACATGAATAGACTGCAAGTCTGATTCATCTCTGAATTTTGCTTGACGTCTCCATCATGTGCCAAGCTGCAAAATGATCCATATGTCCTTTGCTTTCAATCAACATCCTTTGTCCACTGACAAAATGTTGATGATGCCCACTGGCGAATTTGCTTTGTCCACTGGCAAAATATTGATAACGCCCACTGGAAAATTCGTTGATGTCAAAATTGCTCAATGTTGTTTGTAGAAAACTGCTCACTGTTGCCTTTGTTTGTTGAACACACACTAGCAAATTTGTTGATGATGAAACCAACCACTGGCTACTTGATGTTGATGATGGAAAAAATTGTTGACCGCCCACTGGCGAATTTGTTGATGATGCCCAGTAGATGCTTTGTCAATGCCCATTGGCTGATGAGGATGCACACGAGCTGATTTTATGAAGACTTCCAATTGGATGCTTTTTCTAATGTTGTCGAGACTTTCAGTCTCACAAGCACCTTCAATTCCATTATCATTTCCCCCTTTTGTCAGCTGAAAGGAGAGACAATCATTTGCACTTGATTTCTGAACTCCCCCCCTTCAGGTGTAGGAGAGTTTCACCATCTTTATTTTACTGTAGAATTGGTCTTTATGTGAGACTGAATCCCTGGGTAACACATAGACAATTTTTTAATTGTAGATGACCACTTCCAACGATCAATTCATGCGTAATTGATCTTCACTCTTGGTGGTTGATTTCGCTTGCAACATCTTTCGGATGAATGATTTTTCTTGTCACAATGGTGACAATGATGGAGGTCAAAGCATTTACTCTCCATATGGCCATTTCGTTTACAATGCTTACACTTAACCATATGCTGAGCATTGTCGAGAAAACCAACACTTACAAACTGAATTGGTTTTGAGAAATCTGGAACAAACAAAGTGTTTTCTTTATTGTATCCTAGGCCATGTCGATCTTTGTTGAATGAGATTTCTTCCCAAGGCCTGATCACCTCCTTGGAAAGACTATCATGTTGTTGTTCTTCATACTTGCTGCTGCTGCTAACATTTTTTCTTTGATTTATTAAATCTGTTGTATCGCACTGGGCATCAATCATGAACAGATCATCGGTTTGACATACTGCATCAAACTGATCAATTTGGTCTTTGGTACTACTTGTTGCATCATTAAGTAGTACAACTGGTTGGATGAGATCACTTGTGTTACAACTTATATCAACCTGTTTGATTAGTTCATCTGTGTCACAACTTATATCAACTTGCTTGATTCGATCATCTGTGTCGCAAGCTTCATCAATATGCTGAATAATATTGTTTGTATCACAACTTTCATTTGCTGTTGTGATGAGGTCTTCTGTGTCACTAATTGCATCTGTCTTGTCTAAACATTGTGCATCTAGTAAATCTTGCTTTTCACTTAACTTAATTTGAAGTGCATCAATGAGTTTTTCTTTCACTTTAAGCTCAATTTGAAAGTCTTTCATTGCTTCTAATGTACTCGCCATTTGATTAATTAAGGTTTGATTCTACTTCAACTTCCATTCTAGTATTTCAACTTTGTTTTGTAACTCATGATTGCAATCTTACAAATCTTTAATCTCCAGTTCTACACTTTGAAGACGTTTTCCTCCTTTACCCATTATGAGTTCTGACACGTTCGCTTGTACTCGCTCGTTTGCTTGCTTGATTTTGATTGATGGTTGCTTGTAACACTTGCGGGATTTGAAGAACTCGCTCGCTTGAATTTTGTACTAGGATGAGGGTGTCAAATACCACCGACAATAGACCCAAAGTTTACAATGACAAGTTCAAATGATATTGACTCACTTGAACATAATTGACTCACTTTACCTCATATAAATTTTCAATTTGGGTGTCGGTGTCAACCGAGAATTCACCTTTACAATTCAACTCAATTTTATTTGAATTTGTTTACAAGTTAACTTACAAATTATGATTTTTCAAGCTACACAATGACCAATTTTCGTTGAATGTTGATGTACTCGTTTGAAATGCATGAGTTTGTAGTTGCATTAACTTGATTGCCTTGCATGAATTTGCTTGTTGATGTAGAATGTAGATGTTGCCAACTTTGATTATGTGTTGTAATTGCACAAATGCATGTGATTGTTTGTGCTAGATTGAATGCTCGTTGCATCTTCTTAATTTCAGGTGCTTTGATTAATGTGCTTGTTTCATTCACTTGCTTTAGATTCCGTGTGTGTGTTAGATAAAATAATTATAGTGTCAAAACTAGATACAAAACATGCACAATCAATCACTACACAAGGTGTACATAATATCCCCTTATTCAATTTCGGGCAGATCTAACACACTTCAACTCAAAAAAATGTCTTTATTAAGTATTTGAGTACATCAACCTTTCATCTTTACAACATCTTCATTGAAAATTCTCAAGCACAAAGTTTGAAAACTCCTTGGAGGCAAATTGTCTTCAAAAACTAAATGTTTACTGACTCAATCTCTCTCAAAGTAAAATATTACTTTGGATTACAACAATGACTTTCTCGAAAAAAATCACTTATCACTCCAAATATTTATCGCTCCAAAATTACAATTTTTTTTTTCACCTTATCACTCCTCAAAATCACACCTTATCTCTAAAAAAAATTAATTTTCACTTTTATAAATTTCGACTCCATTCCCTAAAAACTATTACACCTTATCTCTGCATCACTTCAAAATATAAGTTAGAGAAAAAAATACAAACACTACCTATTTCTCCTTTATTTTTTAAATCACTTTGAAAAAAGTGAATTAAATTTTTTTGCTTTTAATCATTCACCATAAGTGAATAATGGGAAAATGCATTTGTATAATATTCACCATATGTATAAAAAAGTTTGTAATTTTCTGGGGGCATACCTATATGCAAGTCCTCCACACTGGAAATTTTCAGCACAACAGAAATCCGTGTCTTCACCAGGTGGAATGAATCCAAATCAGACTCCAAAATTTAAAATCAACGCTTACTTTCCGATACCCGTAAGTCAAAGTTGAAGGAAGCACCAATTATATTGTTGATTGCCACAGTGATGGTTTCCGACTACTCACGCTTCATAAATTATGTCAATTCAACATCGCTCAATTTTGGAGGAGAACAGGGCTTGATGGATTCTTCCACGCAATTGGTTCCATGCTGCAAACAGGTTCCATGTTATCCAATGATCTTCCACGGTGCTATACACAGTTTTTGCTGGTCTCATAGGGATGAATTATGGTCTCATCAATCCATAATGAATTTTCTCACACCTGCAGATTGATCTGAAAAAAATTCTGCTGTAGAGGGAGAATCTGTAGATCTTATCCATTTTCGAATTGTTGATATTACACAATTTTTTATACGTCTCCAACACGCAGGCTCAATTGATAATTTGTTGTTGAATCAAAAAATGCATTTATTCATGGGTTTCCTAAAGACATAGTGACTCAGCAAGAACAACAACAATTTGACGTTGAAGGGATGTCACGGGAGGCGGTGTGGAGGGTGGCTCAAATGGAACGTAAATGCAAAGGCCTGCGCAGGAGTTTGAGGAGAATGGGCTCACAATATTTACACACAGCTTAATAGCAATGAACTCGGCCTTCTATGCAATTTTTTTCCTTTGTCATATTTGACATCAACACATTAAATTTGTTTTTCATTGCGATAACAGATAATATTTGGATTGAAAAGAATTAAACAAAATATAAACCTGAGAGAGAAACAATGGCGCCAACAAAGATATGAACCCAACTGTCTCCTTAGTTAAAGAAGTAAGGTCGTAGCATTAATCCTTCTACACCCAAGGAAAAAACGAAGAGGCAAAGCTTTGCTACAAAAAAAATGCAGGTCACTTCTATGTTGTAGGTACTGCATCGTGGTCTCAATATGGTCTTCAAGTTTTTGGTTTGGCTCGGCTTTACACTGAGAGTTGGCACCCATCGGAAGGAAATTCAGAAGTAAAAAAAGGCGTTTGATTGGAAGGTGTTTTGTTCTTTTCCTTCTATTAACGTCTTCTTTTGTTTCAGCTGAAGTCAAAGGCTATGACATCCTTTGTCAATGTAGCTCAACCCCTGCTAAAGGATGCGGTGGTGAAACAACAAAAAAAATGCTTCACTCCATGGTTTTTCAGATTTGACTTGGCCTCTGGTCGCTTGTTTAATGTTCCAGCTCCACAGGAAAACAAAAAAACGCTCCGGGTCAATTAAACAACGCTACTTTTTCAAGCTCCTATAGAATGCCACTGTCCACAGAAATCAGATTAGCAGAATATAACTTCATTCGTCGGAACCAGGCCCAGGCCCTCAGCTTCACACAGTCCGCCACGCACAACTCAAAACAAATACATATATTCTCTTTTCCCTCAGCGTGGAAGGGGCCAAGTCTCAGACCATATGGCTCCGATATCACATGCAGGAGATCAAATAAGCATATATAAAAATATCAGAAACATAAAAAACTAGACATGCGGAAAATGCCTCACCCTTGATGTATTTCTCTCTCATAATGCAATATACAAATAATGATAATAATACAAACAGGCAGGCTGCGTGGCAGCTAGTCCCTGCCTTTAGCAAGCCAGCAGCCATTGTCTGCTTTATTGCCTGCAAGATTATCTGAAAAAGCCATTGTTTTGCTTTATTGTCTGCATGATTATCTGAAGTGTCTGCATGTTCACTGGAGCCTCATGGCTTCCCTTGCATAGCCCCTAGACTCTACCCCCGTGGATATATGCAAGCCATTGTTTTGCTTTATTGCCTGCATGATTATCTGAAAAAGCCATTGTTTTGCTTTATTGCCTGCATGATTATCTGAAGTGTCTGAATGTTCACTGGAGCCTCATGGCTTCCCTTGCATAGGGCCTAGACTCCAACCCCGTGGATATATGCATGGCAGTCCAGATTGTTAATCGGCTGCGTTGCTATCCATTAGCATGATCTCCTTTGCGTTGGATAAACCGTTTGTATGCATGGCAGATAAACCATTAAAAATGGTATATAATAATCTTTCATGCAGATTCTTTTGACATAGAGGATAGCCATTAATATTGTCTGCATTAATGTTTTTGATATGTGATAAGATTTGCGTGGATATCCATTGGAGCGTTGATAACCTTGGCACGTTTTTATTGGTTTACGTGGAGGTCCCAGCCATTGTCTCATGGACCAGCGAACCAGAAAAATCCATTGTTTTGCTTTATTGCCTGCATGATTATCTGAAGTGTCTGCATGTTCACTGGAGCCCCTATGGCTTCCCTTGCATAGCGCCTAGACTCCAACCCCGTGGATATATGCATGGCAGTCCAGATTGTTAATCGGCTGCGTTGCTATCCATTAGCATGATCTCCTTTGCGCTGGATAAACCGTTTGTATGCATTGCAGATAAACCATTAAAAATGGTATATAATAATCTTTCATGCAGATTCTTTTGACATAGAGGATAGCCATTAATATTGTCTGCATTAATGTTGTTGATATCTGATAAGATTTGAGTGGATATCCATTGGAGCTACTGTTCGCTAATTGCCAACTTTGAAACACTCTTCCCCGCTACTAACACTTTCAGTTATTTCTTGTAGGGGGCACCACGGCCTCACGGTACAATAAATACATCATTTTATTCTCATTCTCAGCCACGCCTACAAACTCACTGACGATAAAGAGCTCAGCTGATTGGGTTGTTTTTTCACAACAGATCTCAGAGGCAGTGCGTCGTTTCTGAGTAGACATGGCCGTCACCGAGCCCATACATGTTGCCCTCTTCATCATATTAATTGCGATTACCGTGCATGCAGTACAGAGTGCGTTCTTTGATTTATCTATGGCTTGTTCTTGATCCGTTACTCTTTGTTATATCATTTACTCTTTGTTATCTTGCCGGCGTTACTTTGTTTTTTAATAGTCAGTGAATTAATCATAGAGGCGTCACATAGTTAATGTGTTGGGATGATGTACTGTATTTGTTCAGGCGCCATTATCAAGTGCGAGGAGCTTCCCGTGGAACTCTGTGCCTTCTCTGTTTCCTCGTCTGGTAATAGATGTGTGCTCGAGAAGGATGTAATGATGAACGACACCTTGCAATTTGAATGCCAGGTAACTTTTAATTATTAATCATAAAAACCTCACATTACTTACACAACTAGCGATTTTAATAGACACGTCATTGGCGACGATCATAATCTTGACTAGCAATATTGGTTATACATCATTAGTCATCGCTTGTGATGGTGGAAAAAATGGTGGGATGGATAGAAAGCGAACAGTGCATAAATGCGTGCGGCTTGGAACGGATGGTTGTGGGAATGTCCACCGATTCTATACACGAACCGGAATTTAGTACCAAGTTTTGTTCTTCCGAGTGCCGCAACAATTGCCCCAACATCGTCGATCTGCATGTCAATCTCGCTGCGGGAGAAGGTTGGTCCCTCAGATGCCCTTTGTTCTGATGTCAACAATTCATTTAAAGTATTTACGTAATAAGAGATTTGAGGCATGGTTTTGACAGGAATATCTATAGCGAGCATGTGCGAATCACAGAAAAGCAGATCCGGCAATGTGATCAAGAAATCGGAGACCGATTTGTCCAAGTCAAAGTCAAGCATCCGTTCCAAATCGTCTGAATCCCCGAATCGAAAGGAAACCATAAAATTGAGTCGGAAGTTGCTGTAATTGGACACCCTTGTTACGGCAGACCATTATCATTGGTAATTGCATGGAGAAAAATGCAGCATTAAACATAGTTACCAAATTTGGTCGAATTGACCGATTTTTTTTAATATTCGGCGGTTCGATTCAATTCTTGGATTAATACGCCAATTCAATTTCGTTATAGGATATTGTGTTCACGGATCAATACGGGAGGTGGCAGACCAGATTTCCAATCAGAACTATTAATTTCTTGTGGCCAGTGTATTTTTCAGAGACTTTTCCGGATCTAGGAGAAAGAAATAAGCTTAAAAAATAAAATGCGTACTACCTGGGAATGAACAGTCGCTTAATCGGCACCTCCGGAGAAGATAGCAGTCAAGGAAACTGACAAGCCTTGAAAGGATTAAAGGGTGAAATCAGATACAACATTCAAACATGAAAAAGCAAAAGTAAGTGGTATTGTAAAATCCGTACCTGCGCAGAAGACTCGGAAGTCTGGCCTGGAGCGGGTTAAGTGTGCCGAAAGCCTGAAAATGCCAAGGAAACGTTATAGTGATTTAATATAAATAATATTTTATTCAATTATATCGTTTGGGCATTCAGACATTCTTGGAATTGAACACTCAGTGGCCCTGCATGCATTACACGTGCCCGTCCGGAGTACTGGTGTACATATCCACCCCGAAAATCCTCGTGGATATGACCAGTACAAGAACCAAGAAAACGCGCAAGGGTATGAATAGTATCAAAACCAGGAAACCGCCCAAGTTTATGTTCATTCCCGTGAGGACACTCTCTCTGTAGATAGCCCATTGACACTCGGCAGTTTTATACAGACATTTCTGGTTTTCCGCATTTAGTGCATTCGTATTCGCGGCATTGCCCTGCTTTCGTCTGTTAACGACTGCGAAGCTTTCAAAGGTAGGGTACTGTGTCTTCAACATCTGCTACTTCCACGGATTTCGAAGAAAATTTCTGCAATTCTGCGATTGCGAATTATGTGCGAAGCTAGGTTTAGGAAAATGTGTGGACTTCGTATTAATTTGTGTTTTCATTCTGTATTTCCACAGGTTCGGTTCTGTAAATAATAATGGTTTGCACTCTTTCTAGTTTGTACATTCCGGCAACTGCTTCTGCCTGTTCGATTCCGACAGGCAGCAGAAATGGAGCTTTCGTTCCCTCTGGTAACGGGCTGAAGTCTAAAGTGAGTTTGAGTTCTTTTAAACAGCGGCGTCTAAAGGCGGCTGTTGTGAGAGCAGAAAGCAGCAAGGAAGGCGCCATAGAGGTGCAAAATACTAGCACCAAAAATGTTGCTGAACAGAGGCCTAGGGCCGTGGAAAGGGCGACAGAGATTTCGCCTTTCGGTAAGTTTATAATCCTATAATTTTGAAGGTTTTTTTTGGTTAACTTTATTCTTCAATTGAATTTGTTCCTAATTGGGTAGGGATACGTGAGGTTTGTCCCTAAGTCGGCAGGAATTTGTGAATTTGTTCCAGGATTTGTGAAGATTTCTTTGAATAGCAAGCTTGATCTGTGAAAACGCCCAAAAAGTTAGAAAACGCCCAAATCGTTCATGCTAATTCAAGCCTGAGCTTTAACTATGTGTACAATTTAGTTTGGCTTCTGACCGATGGATGGGGAACATTTTGGGGGTTTGACAGGTCTTGTCGATCCATTATCGCCAATGAGGACGATGAGGTAGATGCTTGACACGATGGACCGACTTCGCTCTTCTTCGCGGGGGGTATCCAGAGACAACAAGTTGTCAGTTCGAACCCCGTGGGACATGATGGAAAAGGAGACTGAACTGAAAATGAGGTTCGACAAGCCCGGATGCAGCTACAATACTCGGCTGGGGTTGCATGAAAACTCTGAGATGGACAAAATAAAGGCGGAATTGAAAAATGGTGTCCTCCCGAGAACCGACAACCCTTCTACCTATGGTATGTGCACTGACCCCAGTCCTCCTTTCTGAATCTAATTTTATAAATGCATGTGCACTGACCCAGTCCTCCTTTCTGAATCTAATTTTATAAATGCATTGCTACTGCGTAATATACAATTGCTAATTTAATTCAGGAAATTAAGTTTTAGTTTCAGCAACTTACAGAGAATTACATGATGCAGAGAATTACAGGTCTTACATGCTGTGTGATGCAGAGAATTACAGGTCTTACAGGCTTACACAGCGACGCAAATAACCGACAACCCTTCTACCTATGGTATGTGCACTGACCCCAGTCCTCCTTTCTGAATCTAATTTTCCTTTCTGAATCTAATTTTATAAATGCATGTGCACTGACCCCAGTCCTCCTTTCTGAATCTAATTTTATAAATGCATTGCTACTGCGTAATATACAATTGCTAATTTAATTCAGGAAATTAAGTTTTAGTTTCAGCAACTTACAGAGAATTACATGATGCAGAGAATGCAGAGAATTACAGGTCTTACAGGCTGTGTGATGCAGAGAATTACAGGTCTTACAGGCTTACACAGCTACGCAAATAATTACAGGCTTACATGATGCAGAGAATTACAGGTCCTACAGGCTTACAGAGGAGGCTTACAGAGAATACCAGCGACGCAAATAATTACAGGCTCTCGATGCAACTGGGGCATTACAGGCTCTGGATGCAACTGGGGCAAAGACCTTACCATGAAGAAGCTTTTGAACTGGGCAGGTGCAAGTTGGGCCTTCTTCCGTTGTCTTCACAGAAACTGTGCGAAGGCTATCCTGGAAGGAGCGTGGAGAGAAAACACTTTAAGTAAACCGTTTAAGTAGCCATGTGGATAGCCAGGTGTAGCGGGGTAGCCAGGTGTAGCCAGGAACCTGTGGATGGTTATATGTTCACATATACCAGCATGTTCCTCACTGTTTGAACTAACATTTAATTTCCTCAACTAATACTAACATTAATTTACGCGGTAGGATTTACAAGTTTCAAAATATCACATAAACAAAGAAGATAACCTATTGTTTTAGCTTCGGTTCAGCTTCGGTCCTCGGGAAGAGGCCAAATAACACGACTAATAAATATGTTGCTCAGAACTTGGGTTATCGCTAATAAAAGCAAGTAAAAGCAACTAAAAGCAGCTAAATTAATGCTATGTCCATCGTGATCGATTACTATAGTCCATGCCTGAAGGCAGGGACTAATAAA
>APFE031172205.1:0-20278 GCA_000404065.3 Pinus taeda | reverse complement strand
GCATCTGCACAAGATTGGCTTCAATCAAATAAGTAATGAAAATTTCCTAATCAATCCATGGTTGTACGTGTACCTTCAAAACAACTTCCTTGTTTCGAGCAGCATCCACTTACTCCTCGAGCGCTTTCGCTTGCTGCATCCGCATGAGCCTCTGTGTAAGGGCCACCGTCTATGCTGTCCCTTTTATTTCATCATACTTCTGCTACAACTTGTGTGCCTCTGTTTCTAGGTTTTGTATATCTGAGTCCTCATGCAGAGTAGTGAGAACCTTGAATGACTCCTTGAACAGCTTTGTATAGTCCTTCACTGCACTATTGATCTCCGTTATTCTTGTCGTAATGGCGCTGGCATGCTGTTCTATCACCTTTGGTGGGGTTGAAGGCTACACCTTCAATTGTAGCTCAGCTATCTAAAGGTTTAGCTCCAGCTGAACCTTGGCCATCTCTTCCTTTGCCTCATTAACCCCTACTGCGAGTTTTCGGATGTGCACCTTCACTGGGTCTTCTGCTAGGATGGCCAACTCCGGGATCATCTGGCAGGCTTCCTTGACCACCTGCACAATCTGTCGGTTCTGCACCACTACCTCGTCACGCTGCAAGCTCAACTGTTCAATATTTATTCACTGCTCGCTCATGAACTAAAGCACGCAGCCCTCCCTGGCTCGCAGTTCTATAGTCACTCCATCCTGCAAAACATAAAGCATCTACTGAGGGAGTGCAACCATATTTATTCCAACTCCCTTCAGCGCACTGACCATAGGCCTGTCAGCCTCATTTTCTGTAGCCAGTGCTCCCTATGGCAACACTATAGTGTTGGTCATAAGAGCGCGCAACATTTCCTCAGCTGCGGTAATGCCTAATGTGAGGGTGGTTGACAGAGTACCAGTCGGTGGAGTGCGCACCTGCAACTCCTGTATCTACACCTGGAGGGCCCCCAACACCATTTGGTTTTCCTTCGCGAACTACTGGAGGGCCTCTACGGTGACATCCCTCACCATCTCCCCAATGTCATGTAGACCCCCCTTAGTGAGGGTGATCAGGTCAAAAGAAGCCTTTGAGGCCTTCGACTTCTTCCGCGGCCCCACCTGCTCTCTTTGACATTGTCGCTTCAGCTGTGTGGACGTTGTCTGTGGGTCTACGCCACCTTCCTCTGTATTTGTTTCCTATTCAGGAAAAGGTGACTTCTGGCCCTCACACTCCTTCTCTATTGCCTTCTGCTGCTCTTATGTTGCCTTCGCAGCATCCTGTGCCTCATGCACCTTGGCTGCTGCTACTTCATTCCTTCACTTTTCTACCAACTGCACCATCCGCAGTTTTGCCTCCTCCTTTTGCCTCTGTGTAGTGGACTTCTCTGATTCCACCACGGAGCTGGTTGGAGCGCGCCACTCCAGCAGCCATGATTCAAGCAAGGCAAATATGACATCGTCCGTCTCCAAATAAAGGACCTTGTGCCACATCTTCGCGGGGTCCTTCCGCACCCTAATGTATACGTGATGAAATACTGCCTTGAACTCCATGAAGCTTTGCAGACTGTTATAAACCATGGCTTGCAGTTAATCCCCATTCTAATGTTCATCTCCATGAACACCCAGAATATTTTGTTGCCTTTGATACTCTGTGCATCTTTAGTTACCCACAACAAAGCATACTTTGTTGCCTCCGGAAGATCCTGCACAATTGTTGGGAACTAGCTATCCTCAGGTAATTCCCAAGCCATCATCACTGTGGATAACAGAAGCCATGCATAGTGGAAAGTCTTCCCCTATTCCTGTGCGTCGCAACCATTCTCTAAGAAATTTCTTCACAAGTAGTCTACCTAGTTAAATTGGACCCTTTATGCGTATTGCACGGCAAGTGCAACCACTGGCATGGGCACCTCATCCGTGCGACACTTCCGCATAACCTTCCCAGCCAGTATCTGCGTCACAACTTTGACCAAAACGTTGTTTATGCTGGAGATCGCGTACCCTCTCTTCTTCTTCTCCAGCTTGAACTTTTTCTTCATGGCCTCTGCGATGGCCAGATCATCACTTTTACCTTCCGAGATATTCATTGGGTCCTCCCCTTTGCAAGGGATTAGGTAATTATGTGAATTAGGTGGTCTGTGATGGGGATTGGCTCCTCTAGCCACAAACACCCATCATGCACCACGTAGAGCAGCTACCTGATGAAAAAAATAGTCACTAGGGTGTGATGTTTATGTGACACCCAGAGCAAGTTTAACAGGGCTGCCTTTTCTACACCTCGCAACCACTGGTGCGGCTCCAACTCGATGACTCTCGATGGTGTGTTTTTCTACTGGCGCATGAGCTGCACGGTTGCCAAACGTGGGAACTTCCCGTGGTCTACGAGATCCCAGTCTTCAAATTTTAATACCAACACTCGCCCCAAGTGCGATCTGTAAAAAATGATGCCGTCGGGGAGTAGCGAGGTCTGCATAGAGATCTTGCTCTCATCTAGGTCCTTGGGCACCCTTTCTTTCCCCTTCTGTGGAGGAACATACGCGGGCAACTTGGTCAGAGGGTCCGCAAGCAGAGTTTCCACCTCCATCTCTACGTCTTCCTCCTCCTCTACCAGGATTTCTTCAAAGTCTTCCTCCTCCTCATCGACTTCCAAATTGATCACCTTCCCCTTTTCTTCCATGGTAATTTTAGTTCTTAGTGGGTTTCTAGGGGACATGAGCACCGGTACGATAGGTTGCTTGTCTTTCTTGGGTCTCGGTGTGCATGGAAATTTAGGGATTTCTGCGACTATCCTGGCACTTTTTGGGGCTTCTCCTACTTTTATGGCCCACGCTACCTCCTTAGCGGTCATTGCTACGATATCCATGGCTTCTTCATGTGTTGACATCATTCTAGTTAGGAGGTCCTACGTCTCTTTCAGCAATGTTTCAAACACTCAGCTTGCTCTCTAAGCCTCAAAGTTTGGAAGGTCCATAAACAGTTGATAGCGCAACATCTAAATTCTCAAATGGCCAAGTGTTGTTTGCTAGACAACCCTTTTCAATTTATAGTGCCTTTTGAATTTGAATTCAACCGTTCCCCCCACTTTTGGTCCATTAATGCTCCCTTGGTGGTAGATTTTCCCAAATCTAGCCCATAAAGTTCACCTTAAATGTTTGCCGCCCGCTCCATTTGGTCTCAAACCAAGCATCACATCATGAATAGTGACTATAATGGTCACTTTCTAGCCAACTCGCGCAGCAGTGCAGCTACCCTCGCGTTGTCGCGAGCCCTGTGCCACTTCACTCCTGCGCTGTCCTAACATCACGCAGCGTCCAGGCATAGTATTTTATAGTTCCACGCTTCCTTCCAGCTACTTGGAGCACTATGACTGTGCTTCCTGTGGCTAGTAAGATGGCCAAGCCACCTGTGTATGGCTTCAAATGACTACCATTTACTTTTCCTGGAAAGAGTTTGTCATTTAATTTCACCAACTACACCATGCCATCCTCTGTGATTTCCTTAACAACATAAGGTGAATGATAGCGTGTAGTACCCAATTCAATGCATGGAAATATTTCTTTTCTGTTACCTCCCTTTCAAATTTGTCCAAGAATTTATCTACCTTGCTTAACCCATCATAAGTAGGCAGGTCTCTTACCTTTGTTGATACATAGTGCAGTGATCTTGTCATCATATTACAATTCAGCATGGTTACTTCATGTAACCGATTCTGCCATCATTCTATCTCTTCATCAAAATCTAACATACAGGAGCTCTCGCACTCCCATGAAATTTGCCCATCCGCGGTGGGATTCACCCAATCTTCCTCTTGCTCGGTTATCTTGTAGATGCACTCCAATTCATCATCACTTTCATAGTCATGCATCGGCTCTGTATAGCGCGATCCTTCAGCAGGGTCCAGGGGTATAACTACGCGTAGAGACTTATACTCAAAAATCATCTTGTGCTTCTTCAGATTAATCACCCTGTTCATGTCAATGGCCCAATCAATTCCTAAGAGCGCGGGGTAGGGATTGTTGTCATCAAAAATCTCTATCACTTCAAAGTCTACTAGCGTGCTCGCTTCTTCAGTGTCCATAGTTATTCCCTGCAATCGCCCCATGGGTATTATCTTTTGTTGGTTCGCCATTCGCAGTTGAATAGGAGACCACTGCAACGTAGGTCTCCCCATTCACTCCCATGTTTGTTTTGGCAGAACATTTGCATACGATCCTAAATCCAAGATTACTTGGTCCATTTCATATTCTCCAATCTGTGCGGTAAGTCTCATTTCTCTTCCCGTCCTTGTCTTATGCTTTCCAATCTTTCGAACTACGTGCGGCTCTCTTGGCGTAGTCCCAGCGCATCTGTTAATGAGTTCCTATAATCCTTTTACAGCCTTACTGTCGCATAGTAACTTCATACATGTTTCCAGGAACATCGTGAGCATAGATGGGTCCATCTTCGGCTCCAGTCTATCTTTGCTTCTTGAAGTGGAGGCATCAACAAAGCTCTTCTTAGCTTCCATAAAGGTTTCCCAGGTGCACTCCAAATCAAACTCCGCTTCTTTTACCGGAGCTTTGCGAACCCAAGTACTATCTTCTGGTTGTTTTCCTTTGTCATCTCCCATCATGATTCCACTTCGGAGCACAATATTCACATTTTGGTCTTCCTCATGCGACTCAGACCTCATCATGTACAGGTTCTGAGTCAGTGGAGGCGGTAGTGCTCCTTTGTCACAAATCCTAGCTATTAGTGTAGGACAATCTTCCATATCGTGATCAAACAAGGTGCAATACAAACATCATGGGAGTGTTGGATTCGTACAATCATGGGCATAATGTCCTAGCCCTCTGCAATTGTAGCATATCAACTATCTGCGACCTCTTCCAAGTCCTCCTCCACCTTGGCCTCGTCCATGCCCCTGAAATCTTGTTCGCGCCATGCATGTATTCTGGTATAGGGGCCACGATTCGACTTGAACCCTATAGGTAGGAGTTCTATCTATCATCAACTCATAGCTTCTACAAGTGTGCTCATCGTGTCCCACCGACCTACAAAAATTACAGAACAACTATTGCTAATTTTGTGTATACTTTTGTAACAAATGGCAGTTGTCTGTAGCATGCTTTCCACCTATTTGATAAATTGCGCATCGCAAAGTAGGTGTCGTGCTAGGTCTTTCTTGCGCTTCTGACCTTAACAGCATCAGTCCTCCTCCTGCAAGGTAATTTGAGAAAACCGGGCAGTGGTCCTTGTCATGACCCTGACCCTTGCATTTTATACACCACACTTCTTCGCGCACTTCTAGTTGAACTGTCCTGTCCTGTTTCAAACTCTGCATCTCAAGGCATGAATTCTTCAGCTGCGTGTGGATTTGCTAAAATCCCAAGTTGGGATCCTCCATCAGGGTCTCATGCAGCCTCATTGCAATCTCTAAGGCCTCTACCTGGATTGTTAACTTCTGCTGCGATAGCGCACTCCTTAAATGTGGTGTTAGTGATGCTACAAACCACTCGCGATGCTGCCCATCCGTCAGATTCATATTAGCTTCGCGAATCGTACATTTCAGCCTCTGATCCAGCTCCCAAGGAGTCTCACCTAGTAGCATTGTGATCTCTTTGAATCCAATGATGGACTGTGCTTCAAAATTTGGCCTGTTGAATTCCTTATTTAGTGCAATTTGGATATTCGTGATTCCCGCATTCAGATTATCATTAGAATGCTTAATATACCATGTCAGCGCATGATCCTATCGAGTGCTAACCAGTGTTGCTTTCTTTATATTTTCATTTGTAACTCCTTGCGCTTCCCATACAGCTCTCACAACATACCAAAATTGGTCTAGATCCTCATTCCCCAATCCCTTGAACATAGACAACTTTATTTCTCTTGGCATATTGAATCGCGGTGGTGGCAGAGGTGGTACGGGTGAAGATGGAGGTGATGGTGGTGAGGCTGGTGGCGGTGTGGGTGGAGGTGGTATTCACATAATTATTTTCCTTATCAAATGGATCACACTTTGCAGAGAGACCTTCGTGAGCTCTTCCTCGTCCCCTCGTGGAGGTGAAATCAAGGGGTTATTTTCAAGTCCCTTAATTCCTTCGTTCCTGTAATATTTTCCACTTCGTGTAGCCCCGAACATCAATGTAACTACATAATCCTCTTTTCATACAATAACATTTTAATCCAAGTATTCAGAGACTTTATGTACTTACCTCACGGTCCTTTGAGAAACCGTCGCTCTACCTCGTTGTAGCTGACTGAGGTGTCAACCGCGAACTCAGTAATGAATCCTCCTATAATCTGATCAAGCCAGTGATCAACAATGCACATGATCTTATCCTCTGATGCTTCCCATCTTCACACTAACTCCGGGGTCCACACAATAGGACCTTCCAATTTCCACCTTCCTTGGCTATCTGCTAGCTTCACAATCCACTCGTACAGCTCAGTAGGGAAGGATGCGAAGAAGATTTTGTGAATCTCTGTGTATAGGTAGTATTCTAACCACTCTTCTTTTGTCAGTCACGGATTCATGTTCTCTTGTGCCGCAAAATCATGAATTCTCTTGTCCAACCAACCTTCAATTTCCTTCTTAGTTGAATTCCAATGATATGACATTAGAAATCTCTATGTAAATTCTAGTCTCGGAAACAGAACCATTTGTTGGCTTGATGGGGCCTAACCCAAGTTCAGAGTTAATTAGCCAAACAAATCCCTACACTACTGGCCCTTTCAGCATTAGCCCGTGGAGCACAGACTGAAGTCTCACCCGAAGCAGTATGGGGGGATGTTGGAACCAAGTTTCCACACCCTTGAGATGTCTAACGTGTTGATTTAGTCCAACTGTGCCTACCTTGGCGCAGGTCACTTCGCACACTAGTCTGACCTATGAGACCTTTGCAATCTATTAGAATTACCTTTCACGCAACCCTAACCAGGGGCTGAGATACTTTCGCACCGCTGTGGCTGTGATCTACACTATTTCCCCAAATTACAACATGTATCTTACTTATCTTCTTGTAGATGTTAGTTAACTTCGCTCAAAAAAATATTCTATTTCAAATTCAATCAATCAACACAGATACATATGTTCGCACATCATATAAACAGTAGAAGTGAAATTTATAACCAATACATTCAATGCATAAAACAGGAAATAAATACATAGAATTGAGGTAAAACTTCTCTTTATTAATGCTCCAACTGTTACAGACTCGACTCGCCCTGCGCACTCAGCTGCAAGGGTCCGCGCACTCAACTGTGGACTACTAGGCCTCTACGCACTCCGATGCAAAGGCTTTTCCTACTCTACGACCCAAAGACTTGACTCTACACTTAGATCTTCCACTATGCTCCTATTCCATGATCATCAATTGACTGATTTACAACTTAGAGCCTTGCGCTATTTATACAATCCCATGGTCTGCAGAACATGGGTAGATCTCTATAGTCGACATTACATTACAAAATTGAGGGTGGACAACCCTATGACTCATTGACAACTTCACGCTCTGTGCCCACAAATTGTGGAGTCTTTACATCGGATTTACATCTTTTGGCCAAAATCTGGGCTTTAAGCCCCAAAACTTTCCTTGGGGGATCCCGCGCCCAACAAGAGAAAATTTGGGTAATGCCCCACTTTGGGTTCGGTTGCCAGGGTTACCTATGAATTATTGGTTTGACACAAGAGAATTAGGGATCATCAAGGGAGTTTTTTAGAAGTGGACCATTCATTGGAAGTTACAGGGAGGATGGGAATCACTTAAATCCTAGTAAACGTTGGTACTAGTGAATACATTTACCCAGACATTAATATAAGATTCAGAGGTATCACTCACAAATAGAAGTTGGATTATGAGGGCGTCCTATATAGGTCTCGATGTTTTCATAAAGTGGGCCATTTGATGGAGGATTTTCTGCTCAGTTTAAAGGAAATAGGAATGTTAGTTCAAATACACATGATAATCTTCATAAGGAGGTTGGTTAGGCATTTATGGAACAAACCCAACTAGTTTTCCCGGTAGGGACTATAGGGACTCCTGATGGCCCAATGGAGATGATGGAACCAGGTGATCAGGAAGATCAGAAGCAAAGGAATGTCAACTTTGATACCCATTGTAATCTTCGTAAAGAGGTTGGTTAAGCATCTACAGAATAGAATCAGATAACTTTTCCCACAGGGACTGTAGGGACTATTCAAGGCATAGTGGAGATGATGGATTTGGGGTGCCAAGCTGAATGAAAATAATCACCTCAAGTTTCTGGATATGTACCTATTGCAGAAATCCCCCCATTAGAAGTTGAGAATCCGGTTATAGGATTTTTTCCTACTATTTCTTCTTTAACAATGTTTATTTCCTATTTAGAAATGGATTATGTTTTTAATAAAACTTATGCCTCTCAAGCTAACAAACCCCATCCCATTGTATGCCCTATCCTGTTGACAACCTACCTCTTTCACTCCACCCAACCCATCTTGAATTCGAGCCTCTATTTCTTTAGCATCTTCCCATTTGGGTTACTTTCTTTGCTCATCGTCAAAATATGTGTCACACACTATCATGTCAACTAACAATTTCAGTAAGGTACGGGGCCAAAAAATTTATTATCTAAAGCTAAGAAAATTTCCAACCATGAGGTAACCATGGGCCAACAATCTACCATCCCCGAGGTGCATAGATTAGTGTCAACCCCTACCCATGTTCCATCATGATCTGCTTATCTTTTAACTATCGGGGTTTGGCTAGTGCCCCTAAAAAATTAGTGCTGAAGAAATTGGTAAAGTTAGCAAACATTGACATTATATTCCTGCAAGAATCCTCAAGTCCCTGCAACTCTATCTCTTGGGCTTTCAAATATCTTTTGATAGAATGGAATTTTGTAGCATTTGATGTGCAGGGAAGGTATGGAGGCCATGCACTAGGGATATTTGAGATCAATAAAACTTTTATTAGCGCGAGGCTTTAATTTGGAGTTGGGGGTTGATATATTTTCAACTGAGGTAGGGATGGCACTAAAGGTTATGAACATCTATGCCCCTTACCAGGAGAGGATGGGTTTTTGGGACTCTCTTTTGGGTCAATCCTTTATGACGGAGCAAAACCTAGTGATGGGAGGTGACTTAAACTTCTCAATTGGGTTATCAAAAATTTCAGGCCCTCGTGCCTATCTAAACCCTCTTTTAGAATATTTGTCTCATAAAATGGAAGAGATGGGTCTTTATGATATTGGTTTGGTTAAAAATAATCCCACATGGAGGAATAAGAGGAATGGGGAGGCTATAATTTCTAGAATAATCGACATGTTCCTAATAGTTGATTCCCTTGCTGAGCACATCCCCTTGTTCCGTCAATGGATTGGGCGGGGAGGTGAATCTGATCACCACCTAATATTTTTGGAATTGAAAGGTGATTACACTACACTACGAATCCCTTTCAAATTCAACTCCTCATGGCTAAAATAGGAATATTTCCGAGTTCTGGTAGTAGAAAACCGGTCCAATCATGATCATAAGGTTGATAATTCGATAGCCTTAAAATTTGCTAAAAATTTGGAAAGGTTAAAACAAAAAACCATTTCCCGGGCTGCGAAAAAAATAGAAAAAGGATGAGGTCGAACTTAAATATATATAAGTGTAATTGGAAATATTAGAAGACCCGAAAAGACAGGGATACATCTCAAACAAGTCTAAACAAAGAGTGATCCATCTTGAAACAAGCAAGAGGAAAAATTTGGCGAACAAGGAGCGAGATGTGGCATCTCAAGAGAAGAATGCTCTAGCTTAAGAGTGGGGACAAAAACACCGATTTTTTTCAACAATATGCAAAGGGCATGAAAGTTCAGAATACTATCTGAGAACTAAAAAACCAAGAATTTGGTAGAGCACCTAAACATAGAATCTAGAGTTCTACCAGTGTGTCGCCATGTGTTGACGCTCCATCAAACACGCTCTAAAGATTTTCCTACATTTGAATTTTGGAGCCTAAATAGGATCTTTTGATCTGTCATTCCATGGTCCCTTCATGGTCAATTGATTTTTTATTCTTCTTCTCAGATTCTAAGTATCAAAATCACTTTCTCATACATGCTCATTCCTCGAATAATTTACAAATGAACGTATTTTTACGCAATCTTAGATAGGTATTGCACAACTCCTTAACGTAAGTCTTGCATAATTACTATTGATAGTGACTATGCAATAGTGTACTGTGCAACATTTGTTGATGATCAGTGTGCACTCTCCATTGAAAGTCTCTCTCACTTTGGCTGCAATTGTACTACTATTCCAATGAGTATTCTCAACTATAGATTTCACTTTCGTGGATGTCCTTTTTTCTTACTTTCATTTAAAAAAATGTTTTTGTCACGTTATCTTCACTTTTGCATGTGTCAGTTTCATTTTCTTTAACTTTTGCATGCGTCACTTTCATTTTCTTCAACTTTTGTAAGGGTCTTTTTCACTTTTTCTTGTTGTTGTAAGTGTCACTTTTAACTTTTGACTTCATGTATGCATCCCACCTTCGCACATCACTAGAGGCACTTCTAGAGCACTATTCCACAATAGATGGTCCTATATATCATGGGAATATGTGATAGCTAGATTCTTGTAGCTTAGTGCACTTTCTGGTGCCAATCGACACTTGTGTCGCAACTTGTATTCTAAGTGTCGCAATGCTACATTTTAACTATCACACTTAGAAATAAGTGTTGTTTTTCTATCATGTCAAGGTGTGATCATTCATTTTGAATCTTGTGCGTTTCCCTAGCTTGTATTGATGGAATTCATGTGTGTGATCTTCATTTGAGTCTCATTAGAATGGGTTTCTTTCTCTCACTCTACTCGGCCCACACTCAGCCATTATAAATCTCTTCTTGGTCCTCCTGTCCAATGCAAGTTATGAAGGGTTTAATATTTCACCAAGTGATTAGAACTCCCTATCCATGAGCTTCATTGATGAAACCTTTTCCTATGAACTTGAGCACTAGATATTTTCTCAGGTCAGCTCCTTTCATTGTGCATTAAGAACTTTCAAAGCATAGTCACTAACCCTTGTTTCTTGTACTGACACACTTCACTGAGGTCTAATCAGTTATGCCTTGTATAGAACATGGAGAATTTCTAGTTGATAGCAAGGACTTCTCCATCTCCTTTCAATAATAAAATGCACAATACATAGGCTCCCTCTCCTTCACAATTAGTGAGAATCCTCCTAGCAAAGTCACTTGACTTTTTGTTGCTTTCCTTAGCTAACTACACAACTCTCTCTTATAGTGAGCCTCCCTTAGCTTAGTTCACATTTCTAGTGGACAATGAGTCCACCTCTGATCTACTGCAACCCTTAATTGCACTAGCATGGAAGCCTAACCCTCAAGCACTACACATTGCGTAGGTACAATGCCTAATCTTACCTTCTCTACCGAATGAAACCCATCACTGCACCATGCCTTGTTATAACTTGTCTCCCTCAATGAATTAAGTAGTTCTAGTGCACAGTGAGGTCCTCCCATAGCCATTGGGAATCTAAACTATGCTATCATGGTCTCCTTCTTCCTTGAGCCCTGAGCACTGTGTCGTTTCACTCAAAAGGCTCATCAACCTTGTCCCTTGCACTTTCTCACTATGTTGGAACCTAAAGAGACCCTCCTTATAGCACATTGTGCATTCCTAGTGAGCAATGGTGTCCTCCCTCAACCACAACTAATCTCAATTTTGAAATTCTCAACAAGCCTTTTTTTCTTAGCCCTCACACAGGCTTATCACAATCAACTTCTTCCATGAGTAAAGTAGGGGTAGAATAGATTATTTCCAAACTCGTCTTTCCTTTTCATGAGTGAACTTAATTGGTAGGTGTACCACCTGAACAGGGCAAGGTGGTGCTCAAGGAAGAAACCTCTTAGACTTTGAAAACATAGCCTTGGATTATCTAGCTTGTCATATGAGAGAAGATCATTGTTTGGAGAAGCAAGAAGTGACTTAATGCTCAACTATTGGAGCTAATGTCTCACCATTGTAACTATGTACTTGGATCTTTCACTTAATAATTAGAAGCTCATTGGGCTAACATACTTTTATGCATGTATCATGAATGTTGTAAGATTATTCTTTATATGTTTGCAGTATATGATATGTTCACATGTACTAAAGAAATTGAACTACTTCATTGGCTTTGGTGCTTATCTTGTTGGATGTGTGTTGTACTTTCTTTAATGATCGTTGTGTCTATGTGAACTACTTCACTAGATAACTAATGAATCTTTTGTTGTTATCATGTTCCTCTCTTAGGATAGCACTATTACTTTCCTTTTAGAGACTCGATGTTGTCTCCCCTCTCGTGAAACCCTACTTTTCAAAGGTTATGTGCATACTCTCTTATGTTATTGATTGCAACTAAGGAAAACCATTGTGTTATGGTGGCCAGGTCAATACTCCATATGGGGATCCTACTCCAAATGGTGTGAGGTTTAATTGGGACTTCACATCGGAGAGACCCCCTTGTATTTTGGTGGTATATAGCATAGGCGGCACCACGGTAGCCTAGTGCTAGGTCAACCTGTTCTCCCTTGAACATTGTGCATGGTTACCTCTGAGAGATAGACTATGGGATAGAAATATTATTATCAACTATTGTGATAGAATTACCATCTATGTAGGCCCACCTTAAACCTCCTAACACCATGATAGGCCCGCTTTACATGGGCACTAGTTCCTCCGCCAGATAATGCATGTCCTCCACATCATCTTAGCCATCGTTGTGATGTAGGCTACACCACGCCATCTTGGTCCTTTTCAGCCTGGGTGTTTCTCTTGTGCAACCTCTTGTGAGCGTTCGAGATGTAACCTCTGGGCATACATCATCTCAAGATGTCTCTTCCCCTTAAGCCCAGTCCCACCTACCTGCTTCTATTCTTGTTGCTTGCCCGTTTAGATATTAATTACTTACTACAAACAGACCTAGGGATGTGAACACGGAAAGGACACAGTCATGCCTACCCACCTCTTGGTTGTCGATTTCTCACATTTAGTATTGTCCCTTCATTACACTAGCCTCATGCTTGGTTATGTGTTATGACCACATGGTCAATAACCTATATTTATTGTTGGGCCTTAAAATAATAATAATTGTGGATCCTTTGTGCTCCACCCGCATGCTTCAACTCGTCTTTGTTAAAGCTCTTAACAGAAAATTACAAGAATATTTTAATATTCTCATGAACAACCATTTTTAAAGTATCAAGGCTCAGTCCCACTCACCACATTGTCTATAAACACACATAGGTTGGATTTAGTGGTTTTTATGGGCACTTGGACCTAAATCTAGGGCTAAGGCCATTATGCTGAAGGTTTTATATGGCATGCCATTGGAGTTATCCCTCTTAATATTACAACAGCTTCGGCCCAACCAACGAGTGTATAGTTATTTAAAAACACACATATATATACACAAGTTGCAATGTCTCTCATGAGCTTAAATATATAAATACCAACCAAATGAACAAGCCATTTGTGCATGTCATTAAAACAAAAGGAGAGAGAATTTCAATAGAAAATATTTCTTCTTCATGCTCAGCTAATTAGATTAGTTTCAAGCTTCGAGTAAGGACAAGAGTTGAACCATTCCTTCAACAACGCAACAAAATGATAATATCACAGAGATCTACCCATCTCTCAACACACATTCCATTGTTAACCAATTTGTAGACTCTCGATGAATACATGATTAAAACATTCCTAAGATTATGTTTTGGGCACTTGCAATACATTTTCATGCCAATTTGACCTCCCTGGCCATTAACTTGAGTAAAATAATTGCCTAATGCCAATGTATGATAAGTAAATATATTAAGCATAGGAAATCATGAGTATATTAGTCCTCCAGGGATGAACCATTCCTCGTTCATTGCTTATATCTTTAACATTGTATAGGAATTCACATTCCTAATTATTCCATAAGAATTAACCAACAAAATGAACCAATATCATCATAAGCATTAAACCCAACAAATTAATCATATGCATAAAGATACATGCATAAAGGCTTGAATATACTTATGTTATTTATCGATAAATGGGATTAGTACTTCAACTCTCCACCCAACCATATACAGTTGTAGTCAAGCCTTACTTGCAATTCTCACCCCTAAGCCAAATTCACAAGCTTGGGGTGGGGTGCTTATATGTGCTTTCAACTAATGAAAACAATGGAAACAAGATGTCATAAGGCCATGGTTTCCTTCATCCACCAGTTAATCTCATTACAGCTCTCACAGTTCATCCATACATACATTCATGCCAACATTTCACAATACAGAGAATCCCAGCTCACTTCTAGGAGAAGAGAGGCCACTATCAAGAAGGTTCATTAGTGGTGAAATTGTCAATTGTAAATAAATCACTCTCTAGGTGGTTCATCAATGAGTCAAGAACCAGAGTTTTATCCCAGGGAAGCTCCTGGTGGTTCTTTTAGTCGTCACAAGAACTAGGGTTTCTTCAGCCTTACAAGTAAGCCATATTGTCTAAACCATTCACACAACAATATTTTCTTAAAAGGTTCCTCACATATGATCCTTTTTCAAGGATTTGATACAATTCCAAAGACCACTTGATCTCTCTCTCTCAGCTTTGCATTCCCCCACACACAATAGCTCTAAACATCCTATCTGTTGCCAATACTTTATGACTTGTGTACATGTGAGAGAAATATGGGGTATGTATTCCTTAATGAAAATACCCTCGTCACCTAATGGATTAACTACCTTGTTCTTCATACAAGTCACACAACAATCATGTCTTGACAACACAACCCCTGTTGCTCTTAATTTTTTTCCTTTTCTTTGCTTGTTATTTGAGTTGAAGGACACTTGGACTGGTTATTCCTCTTTCAGTTACATTGAATGCGTAATTGTCACAATAAATCCCTTCATTCAACCAGGACTGAGTTTTAAAAGACAACCATTTCCTCAAGCAACCCTCTTCCTCAAGTAAAGGAATCAGTGTCCCTTTCTCAACCATTTTAAAATAATTACAATTGTTTACAGAAGGGGGAAATGTTAACCAGGGTATATCACAGTAGGGAAATGAGAAATCCTTTAGAATGTGATCCACTTTGTGGCACCTACAACATTTGAATGGAATTCCCTCATAGTCCATAATCTGTTTGTGGAATAACCCTCAATAAGTAATGTTAAAAGTTAAATCAAACCCTCTCGCATATCCAAATTGACCATAATTCTAGAAATTTCCATTATTTTTCTTCATAAAATCTATCCACCTCCACAAAAGATCCCTATTTATCCTTGATAATCTGAAGATATATTGAGATCAAAACTACATGGGAAAACCTAGGAGCCTCACCCATCAGGCCAAACCACAGATTTTCTTTGCTAGCATTGAAAACAGGACTCCATTTCTTCAATAAGACCAGTGATGAATCAATGCACCATGTTTTGCATAACACCTACTTTGCATATTCCACGAAGTTGAATCTTAATGAAAACCATCCCCTCCTGAGAGTTCTGACCACTAGAAACTCTTTGAGATACTTATCCTACACTGTCTTTACACATACACGAAGATTTTATACAGTGAATTCCTTTCCATGAACACAACATACTAGTACCCTATCAGATGTTTCCATAGCATCCCCAAATTGTACTCCTTCTCCAAGAACCAAATCCTCTAGTTCATATTTTACCCTAGTACATTTTACTCTTTTTCACTTTTTTTTAGTCCTTAGCATAACCTCTAGGCTTGATTAAGCTATTGGGGTTCACCATGTCTGAGTGTACACTTTGGTCCTTCCCCTTGCACTGTCATAGGTCTCCATGGAAGCACTCCCATAATTTACGCAACTTGAGAGTCCTTCAAAATTAACCCCTATTAGCTTAACTAGGAAACCCCCACTAAAAGTCTCTTCCACCCTCTAAGAGTTTCCATACCCTATCCCACCTTACTCAAAATTAGGTGAGATGCCCTTAGAAAACTAAGGCTCAAAACCAGACCATTCTACCTCTTCCCTTACTAGCTCAACTTGAAAATCCCTGTTAAAATCCTATCTTTCCCTTTGTGAGATGCCAAACGCTGGCCCACCTGCATTTGAGAAACCCCTAGAAAAATAAGGCATAAAACTAGACCTTCCCAACTTTTCCCATACCTACTCAACTTCAATAAAAGACCCCTGGAAGGAACTTTCAACTAGAGTATGATCTGAATGGAAAATGGCATCCACCCATGGTATTCATCCACCCATAGTATTCATTCACCCATGGAATTTACCCATGGGATTGTAAGTGGCATCCACCCATGGTATTCATCCACCCATGGTATTTATCCAGCCATGGAATTCACCCATGATATTGTAAGTGGCATCCACCCATGGCATTCATTCACCCATGGTATTTCCCCATGGTATTGTAAGTGGCATCGACACTTGGTATTCATCCTCCCATGGTATTTATCCACTCATGGAATTTACCCATGGTATTGTAAGTGACATCCACCCATGGTATTCATTCACCAGTGGTATTTACCCACTCATGGAATTTACCTGTGGTATTGTGAAAAAAAAAGGATATAAGTAACAAGTCACATTTTGTAAAAGGACAAAAGGTCCACTGCAATGTAGCCTTTACAATTATTATATGTTTTAATAAAAAAAGTTTCTTTGTAGTTTTTTTATTTTGTGTTCTCCTATTTTATTATGGCAAATTTGAATTTTTCAGATCTTGGGGGCCTCACCCCAAGATCCAGATCAGTGGTGGCTTGTTCCATGCACTCTAGATTTAACTCTGTAGATGTGAGTTTTTCTGCAATGTCTGATGTGTCTAGTAATGGTGGGAAGTATGGTAGAAGGCATACCACATTGAACACTAGGTGCAAGCCAAGGAATGGGGGAATGCTGAGCTCATATGCATTCTCTCCCATAGCCTTGGTAATGGTGTAAGTACCATATGGGAGTGGTCTAAGTTTCCGATAGGCTCCAGTAAGGTGTTCATTCTACAAATGAAACCAAACTTTTTCGCCCATCTGAAACTTGTGTGGCACCCGATGTTGATCATGTCATTGCTTGTACTTGGCATTTTGATTTCTCGAGAATGTCGTGGACCTGCTGGCGTATCACTTTATCAGGCTTAGAAAATACGTGTGTGGATTCGGTCTACATATTTGTATGAGGCATGGCAACATTAATCAGACACAATGGTTGAAATCCAAGACCCACTTGAAAGGGAAAGCAACCAATCAAGCTATGGAGAGCTCTATTATAAATGTGCTACACATATGGAAGACTCTCATCCCAGGTTCAAGGATGATTGGAGTTGTACATGCAGAGTATGTGCACTATCTTCCTATTGATGACCTCCATATAGCCATCAGTCTGAGGATGGAAGGCAGTCAAGTTTTTGAACGCATCCAACAAACTTCAGCCACGTGCTATGACCTCCACAGAGCACTTTCTTGGAAAAGCGGGAAGAATTTTTATTTTTTCATTTTTTTTGCAGGAATTGTTTTTGGGTGGTGAGTTTGCAGATCAGATTTGAAACTTTTGGTCCAACATTTACAAAAATAAATAACATATCTGGATTCCTTGGGAAAAAAATACCCAAATTCAAAAAAACAAAATCGGCTGAATCAAAGTCAAGATGAGGGAGATATCACTGATTTAAAATAAGCTATGTTGCAGAAATTTTTTTGATGACAATTCGTGGACGAGAACTTTCCTATCATTTTTTGCAGCTATTGTGCAGAATTTCAAAAAAATTATTGTATATATGAGCTCCTCCCAAAAAATTTCCCAATTTCAAAAAACAAATTGGTTGAATCAAAGTTCGGATGAGGGAGATATCGTTGATTTAAAATCAACTATTTTTTGATAACTTTTATGACAGCAAGACAGTTGTAGCATGAATCTGATTTTCCAGAGTGTCCAGGTAGGGATTTCAATCACATGGGAAGATGCAGAATGATCATTCTATTTCCAAAAATAGGTTTTAATAAAGATTCTGGGTTAAATTTACCGAGTTATGCCCATTTTAAATCTGGAGCGGCATTTGAAGGCGGTTCCCTTTGGAGATGTGCCCTCCCAACCTGCTTTAGTAGGCACCTGCTTCACATTCATCAATTTCAGAATAGCAGCATCCGACTTGGGTTCTTTGGAGACGTTCCCTCCCACCTTAAGCTATGTAAGCACCTGCTATTTCATCAACAGCCAACATCACAGTTATGGGTCAACCACCCAAAATCCTTGTCATCGAAGTCCATTTGCTAGGCCACACACTGTTAGTATCACAGTTGGTCATAAGCATTACAAGGTATCTCTATCCTTGGATATTTGTTTTTCATGGTTATGGGTCATCCACAAACCCACACTTCATCGAAGTCCATTTTCTAGGCCGCACACTATTAGTATCGTTGTTGGTCACAAGCATTACAAGGTATCTATATCCTCGGATCTTCGTTTTTCATGATTATGGGTCATCCACAAACCCACACTTTATCGAAGTCCATTTTCTAGGCCATACACTATCAATTGCATAGTTGGTCACAAGCATTACAAGGTATCTCTATCCTCATATCTGTGTTCATCATGGTTATGAGTTAACCATGCGAAACCCTTCTGTTTAGTGGCTCTTCATATTCAACAAAGGCTTCTCAGGAGGAACTTCATGCAATGGGGACCATTTCTTCTTTAGGAGGGAGGAATGACCCGAATGGAAAATTGCATCCACCCATGGTATTCATCCCCCCATAGTATTCATTCCCCCATGGAATTTACCCATCGTATTGTAAGTGGCATCTACCCATGGTATTCATCCATCCATGGTATTTATCCACCCATGGAATTTACCCATGATATTGTAAAGTGGCATCCACCCATGGTATTCATTCACCCATGTTATTTTCCGATGGTATTGTAGGTGCCATCGACTCTTGGTATTCATCCTCCCATGGTACTTATCCATTCATGGAATTTACCCATGGTATTGTAAGTGACATCCACCCATGGTATTCATTCAACCATGGTATTTACCCACTCATAGAATTTACCTGTGGTATTGTGACCAAAAAAGGATATAAGTAACAAGTTGCATTTTCTAAAAGGACAAAAGGTCCACCATAATGTAGCATTTACAGTTATTATCTGTTTTAATAAAAAAGTTTCTTTATGGTTTTGTTATTGTGTGTTCTCATCTTTTCTTCTCGCATTTGAATTTTTCAAATCTTGGGGGCCTCCCCACAAGATCCAAATTCGAGTATCCAAGGGGAAATAGTGGGTTAGGTCTACACTGACGTCCAAACTAGGGTCTTGAAACCCTAGCGAGGATGGCTCCTCTGGCACCGAAAATAATTCATAATTCAAATTAGGTGACATCACAAATGAAAAGGGAGGAAAACCTTATGAGACTGCCGATACCGTTTCCAAGTTGGAAGGGAGGAAAAAATTCCTACGTTTGGTGTGCCAGGTGTCACCATGGTCTCCAGATCGAGTGCATGAGTTGGCATCTTAGTCCAAATGAAGATATTATCATATGGGTCGATGGAATAATCCACCTCATCCTCCATTCCACCCTTTCTCCACACCTGTTACAACCCTAAACCATTAGCAACATCTAAGGAATGAATTGTATTACAAACCATACATCATTTTCCGTCTAACAACCACCGACTTCTGGATCAGATACTATTAGCGTCACCTCCCTCTGACACTTTTACCAACCCTTGACTGAAACCACGATCTGACAAATACTGCATAAGGAATCTCTTAAACCACAAACCCCTATATCCATGGTTGCACATATATGTCTCCACTTTGCGAGGTTATCAACTTCATTATTTTATTTGTTTATTAAATTTTATTTCAGGAATTGGATGTTATTTTACTTTTTTAATGTATTTAATGACTATTAAAATTTCTGCAATGGCAAAGGGTAATTTTTTTTTTTTAAATAGTAAATTTGAGATGTAAGTATTTAAGTTATTCATCATAAATCTTTCATTGGTTAAATTACAAGTTTACATATAAAGAAATCCAATGAGCACTATCTCAAATCTAAGCATTTGTGGAATCATTTTGAAATTGTGTTCCATCAGTGTGATTGGTGTTTTTCTTATCATATATACTTTTCTTCACTTTTAAGAGATAAACATAGAGACATGTACGAAAACACGATGTTTTCCTAGTTTCAATAATAAATCAAATGAATTGTTATTCCTAATTATGCTAATAAATCCCTTTTCATGTGGTCATTCTTTCTTGTTATTTTCTTTTGCATAATGTTCACCAACTTGCGCTAACTTGTAATAGACATAAAATAAGAGGTAAAAAAACAAAC
>APFE031172173.1:0-25875 GCA_000404065.3 Pinus taeda | reverse complement strand
AACCTATTTGGAGGTGCAGTCAGTTGGATGAGTAAGAAACAATCTGTAGTGGCACTATCAACTACAGAGGCAGAATACATGGCAGCATCTCATGCAAGCAAGGAAGTAGTTTGGTTGTAGAGATTGTGTTCAAGTATGGGGTTAGTACAGGGAGCTATAAGGATAGACTGTGACAGCCAAAGTGCAATTTTCTTGGCAAAGAACCCTGCTTATCATTCAAAGGCAAAGCACATTGATGTTTAGTATCACTTTGTGAGGGATGTGATAGAAGACAAAAAGGTGTTGCTGGTAAAGGTGGACACTTTGAAGAATACTGCAGATGCATGGACAAAATCTGTGAGCTCTGAGAAGTTCTCTTGGTGTAGAGAAACAATGGGTGTTTCAGGGCTGAAAAAACGACTAAGCTCTCCTGTGGCCCCCTGTGGAAAGAAAACAACAAGTGGGAGATTGTTGGGTTGTGTTATATTCTTTCCATGACTAACCTACGTAGTGGATTGGGGGGTTAGAGGGGGGTGGAGCCCCCCCTTTTTTGCGCCGATTGCGCAGCAGGGGGCTGGCAGCCCCCGCTGTCCGGGGGGTTTGAGGGGGGTGGGTAGCCCCCCTCTATGAGGTCTGGGGTAGCGCCCCGTGAAATTTTTTTTTGGACCCTATATTAGGTTGGGCGAACCTACCTATGGTTTTCGGTCCATGGTTTTGACGCGATGGTTTTCGGTCCATGGTATTGGATTGCTTCGGCATGTATAAATATGTATTGTAACATTGAAAGGAACATAATGAAAAATCAAGCTGGTAGTCCCAGTTTTGGGATCCAGTGGGAAAATCTCTGTGCATAGTGTTTTTATGTGTTATGGCTCTCGCATTGTTTATTTTCTTTGTTTTAGAATTCGTATGCAGGTAATTTCTGTACAGGGTTAAAACCTACAAAAGTTAGTATCTAAGAGTTTTTGTTATTATTCTTTCACAAAATATCTTAGCGCAAGGTTCATGCACCTTTGGGGTTGACGTACAGGTCGGGCTCCCTCCTAAATATAAATATGGTGAGTACAAGTTTCAAGAGGTATGCCTTTCATGTCCTCATAACTCCATGCAAAGTCATCAAGGTGATCACACAACAAATCAACAAGCTTCTCTCATTGAGATGATTCTAGGTATGAACTGATATGTAAGGATTTTCCTGGACTAATTTCAACAAGAGTAGTCTCGGGCTGAAGAGTGCAGGAAGATGCTACTAAGACTGGTGATGAGGAAGGTTGAGAATCAAAATTTTCTTGAAAATATGGACTAAATATTTGACGAAACATGTCAAAAATTAGAATTGTGTCCAAATTATTCAAGAAATCTTGTAATTCACTCTCCTGGGTAGACTTTGTATGATGGTGGATCAAAGAAATAGGCTGAGTCTCCTCATCACCGCTGTCATAATCTAACCACAAAGTGTCCTTCAGCTCCTGAATAGATCTAGCAGGTAGGGATAAGGTGACTTTCTTCCTAGAGTCTCCATGTGAAATATACATATCACCAAAGCGACATCCAATGTAAGCATCAGTTGTGGCAAGCCATGACTGCCCCAGAATCAAGGGATGTCCACCCACATTATTTTATGGCTGAAGGACAATAAAGTCAGCGAGGTATTCCCAAGAGTCTATGGAGACAACCGCATAATCTAGTACACCTTTTGGCTTGATTTTTGATCTATCTGCAAGTTCAAGCACAGTAGGGGTAGGATGAATATGGACCAACCCAAGCTAATCCATGGTTTTCCTATTCATGACATTGATGGATGCACCCAGGTCTATTAACACATTGGGGACGAGGATACCACCTATTTGAACAGAGACAACTGGGTTTCCACGATTGGTATACTTTTCCATTTGTGCACATCCTGTCATTAACTTAGCTTCTTAGCCAAAAAATTGAATGGTCTGAGATTTTGATCTCTTCCTCCCTGGATTTTTGAGATAGATTTCCCTAATGATCTTTTTGCAGATGAGGATCTCTCTAATAGCTTGAAGCAAAGTTACCTTTATGCAAATATTTCTTTGCTCAGAAGCCAGACTGGACTCAGGGTCACTCCTCTCCATAACTAGCCTCTCTCGGTAGGGAGGCCGGTTTGAAGAAGATGGTTACTGTAATGGTGTGGGAATGGGATGAATGGTGTCATTGTCATTCGAATGACCATGAGTTTCCTCCTTGTTTTTCTCCTCAATGATCACCATGTATTTTTTTTTGTTTTTTGGTTTAACTACCCTTCCCGATCTCAATTGAAGCTCATGTATCCCAACCGGCAAGGTTTGATGAATGGGAGAAGGGGGTGGTTTAATAAAGCATATCGATTGCACCACCTTATTATTAGGATTTGGTACTAGTTGAGCAGGCAATTGTGGTGGTCGAAAAGGTTGTGGTAAAGGTAATGGTGGCATTGGTTGACTTTGTTGAGGTAAGGGAGGAAAGGATGGTTGTGACATATGGTGAGGTGCATGTGTAGGAGGATATGACAACATCTGTGTAGGATAGGACCGATGTGAATGGTTTGACCCTCTCCATCCTTGTTGCCAAGATTGAGGGGGTTGCCCATACTAATAATGGTTCCCATGGTGCTAAGGTTGAGAGTGTTGAGTTTTATAATAGGAATATGGATGTGCATTATGAGCAAAAACATGTGGTGAAGCTTCAGGAACCATACTTGCACCTATCTGAGGCCAATTTCTCCATTTTCCCATAGCATGTAATGGTTCAAGTTCGGAATTATCCCCTATAAATACAAATTTTAATCCTAGTATGGAGGGGAATTTATCGGTGGCATGGTTTTCTGCACAAATCACACATTTTAAATCAGCAACACATTCTCTTAAAAGATGCCTTTTCCTACATTTAGGACAAAAAATATACAAAGACTCTTGTTCATCTACCAATTTTTGCTGAAATTTTAAAGAGTATATTTTCTTGCTAACAATATTCATTATCTCAATTTTCATATTGTCCATTTTGTTCTCCAAACCAATAATCATAGCATCTGTAGATCCAAGTGTACTAGTTTTATTTTGATTTCCTCTATTGGATATAGATTGATTCCTTGAAAAATTCCTGCACAAGTCACAAATTTGATCAAAATATTTCTGAGAAATATCCCCTTCAACTAATAAATTCAAATTATGCCCGGAATCTTCAGTAAGCCCACGTAAGAATAAGGTTTTGATAGTACTTATGTCAAATTTATGTTTTGACCTTTGGAGGATGTATAAAAATCTCTCTAAGTAATCCTCTAAGGTCTTATCATCACCTTGCACAATGGTAAAGATCTCATCCTGCATTTCTCTAGTTTTACAATATTCCTAGTATTTAGTCAAAGACACCCTCTTCATTTGGTCCTAAGAAGTTATATTTCTCCCACTGAGTCCCATGAACCAAGCGCAAGGCTGAGTCCTTGAGAGTGGCAGGGAATAAATTTAATTTCTAGGCATCTGAAGAGTAATCATAGCTTCTACATAGGCTGTCAAAATAAAAAAGAAAATAATTAGGATCTTCGTGCACCTTGCCATAGAAATGAGGGAGAGCCGACAACAGAATGTTATTCATTTGAGTAATTATTTCAGGATCCACTATTGGAAATACAAAGGTGGATTGTTTATGAATTACCTGATTCTCACCAGTCCCCTCAACATGACCCTCGTGCTCTGCCATTTTTGTTCCCTTGATCGAACCACTCCCGTTAAAGTGAGATGGTTGACTATGGCTCAAATTGGTCTCTAGAGCACCACTAGCTTCCTTCTTCCCCTTCTTGGGTTGTGTCACACCTGAACCGTTGTTTCCAGAATCTAAGTTGATAGTTCTTGCATGATGAGTTTGTCTCTGTTTGGACTTTATACTTGCAAAAGAAGGTCCAATATGAGAAAATGTTTCATATTTATCGGTGTTCCCTCGACCCTTATTGGGCTTCAGTCCTCTAGCCCTTTTAGGCATTCATCTTAAAATAAAATCCAAAAATGAAAAAAAAATTAAATTTATAAAAAAAGAATCTTAAATCAAATACTGCAAATGAATAAATAATTTGGAACTACAAAATCCTTCAACAATAGAAGCACATTGTATAAAAAATAAAAGCGTACTTACCCCTACTGCAAAGGAAATAAAACAAGAAAGTTCTTACCAATCTTTAGAAACGCCTCCTTGACAACGATGCCAAAATGTTGGGTGCAGGAATTGCAATTTAGCAAGATCCTTTCAACACTTAATTTCTCAACCAAGGGTTTCATACACTTCGAGGTGTAGCATAGGAAATGCCAAGAAATGATATGAACCTTATCTAATTGTATTCCTACTTCTTAAATACAAAATTTACAGAATCGAAAGAAAAATGATGATCGAGCGGCAATTGATACTCAAAGAAAGTCTGGTGCTGGAATAAATGAAAAGTACTTTTGCAAAAACTAAATTGGATTGTCAATTCATTGTGAACAATATTAACTCATGAAATGACCCTTTATATTTACCTTCAGTGAGATAGTGTGATAAATAAGTTATTTAGTGTATCTGTCTTCTTTAAAGGTATTCTTTCCTGCACTAAACTGTTATTCTTGTACTACAACAATGTTCCTGTCCCAAAACATTGTGCCTTCACTGGAATGAGGTTTAGATACCAGAAGGATTTTTTTACTTGTATTGAATTTATGACCTTCGTGTAGGAGTTCTAAATCTCCGGGCTAGAACACTCTGATCTTGTATTGGATCTGAGGTTCCTGCACTAAATAATCAATATTTCTGCTCTTGGTTTCTATATTACTTTCAAAAAATAAAAAGAACACATATTTCATTAAATTTGGAATTTTTTATTACAATGACATCAATAGAATTGCGTTTTTGGTTATTTTGAAATTCTATATTCATCATTTAATTCCAAATTTAATGAAATATGTGTTAAAGTGTGTTAAGTGAAATAGAGTGCAAAGAAAACATAATTTGAAAGTAAGTTCTCACAAGGAGAAATATGCCTCAACCAAACTTATATTGTAGACAGGAAATGATTTTCAAAAGTTAAAGTAAATCTTTCTTTAAACCAGAAAATTGTTTCATGTAATTACGGAAATTATCTGGTTGTGTAAACAGGCTTTTCTTGAGATAGTTGTGCATGTAATTTAGATATGCTTTTTTATGTTTTAACTCAGAAGGTTCATTTAATAATTAGTCATGGAATTCAATCCTTTCTTCGAAAGTGTTCAGTGCAATCACAAACTTGTAAGTTACTACACCTTTTATTCCATATTCATCACAACAAAATTAAATATTAAGTGAAACCTCAGATATTAATAATGCCCTTATTTTAGAAATAAACATCAATCTTGCAGGAAGGAATAAAGAACTCTTGTGAAAGGAAAGGAGTAAATGACTTGCAAAACTGAACCAATGAAATCAACTTGCAGAACCAGAAATGCACTTGTACAGGCAACGTTCTTGTATCGATCTTGCAGAAATGAAATCAAACATTAAAAGGAAATCTTATGGAAATTGAAATAAAATACTTCTAAGCCTACAGACCATGGATCCATAACATAATAACTGTAAATGAAATCAAATCTGTAACTTGTGATGAAAACATAAGTAAATAAAAAATTCATGCCTGCACTTTAAATTAAATTGACACACCTTTAAAGAAAGGGAGAACGAGTTGGGTTGGTCAGGCCCTGGCCAATCAACTTGTTTCCCTGTTAAGAAATCGAGAAACGTATTTGGTCAAATATTCATCGCTATGCAAATGGAAAATGAAACTGCATACTAGCACATTCCTTTATATTAGTTTCAAAAGCAAAAATACAACTTGAATCTGTGATCCAGCCCAGAGAGGTGATACTCCAAAATAATTACAATCTCTTAGCCAAATTTTACCCTAGCATCACTCCTTCATTCTTATGAGAGTTTTGAATTATATACAAGCCTTCAGGCCTATGACCGTAACGAAATCATAACAGTAGCTTAACTAAGCCTTTCGGCTATTTACAAAATGCTAATCTAAGATATTTGGTCAAGGTCACGATCTTCAATCAACTGATTTCTCTCCCTCTTCGAGTCCAACTCGAGGTCAACTAATCCTTTACCAAAGATACACGTCAATTGGTGAGTTGTCACGGGAGTGCATGAATCTGCCAGCTGGAATAGGAATCCTACCAATGAGTTGTCACGAGAGTGCAGGAATCTGCCAGTTGGTGCGGGAATCCTACCTACACTCGACCATTCTATCACAACGATTAATGCATTTGTTTATCAAATACTTTAGCAAAGACAAATATTAGTTGCAAGGATAATTAAAGGTATAAAATCCATAAGTAAGTAATTAAGTCCATGATAAGCCTTTAAATATGAAAATACAAATAGGGTGTCGAAATGTGCAATATTTTAGAAAAAGATACAAGAATGAATAGATTCCTAGGTTAAAACAAAGGTTTAGGTCATGTGTCTAGAGTAGGATAGAGGTTAAAAAATAGGACAATTTAGCCTACAAACATTGAGATCTTGAAAATATTTAGGATGGAATAACTTGAAGAAGGTGAGTTCTTATGAGGGTGATTTGGTGGATCTCACATTGTATAGGAAACTAATAGGTTCCTTGATGTATATGGTCAACCATAGATTGAATATTTATTTTTCTATGAGCATACTTAGCTAATTCATGGTGGAGGAAAATTAGGTTCATTGGGTGGTAGTGAAGCAAGTGCTGAGGTACCTGCGAGGTATGATGGACTTTAGACTCAAATATTTCAGAGTTGGTGGAGTGGAGTTGTAGGGGATCACATTAATCTATGGCAAGAAAACCATGCTACCAATTAAATTAGATTTTTCCATGGACAATATCATAATTGGATATGGATCTATAAAATGCACAAGAATAGATAAGTAATAATTTAACGCTTTGGATGAAAATATAATTCAAGCTATCTTATACACTGAAATAATCTAGATGCAAAAGAAAATTTTGCATCACAAGTGTGTTAAAACTTGGAATTTCAAGGAAGTAGACTGAACATTGCTATATGATTCTAATTTCAAGGATTTCAAAGGAAAACTTATGACACCAAATGTATGGGACCATACATTATTGGAAAATATTATGGTGATGGCTTTGTTAAAATTAGAACCATACATGAAGAAAAAATGTCACGTTTGGTGAATGGTTTTAGGATTATGATTTACAAAAATCCTTTGAAAAAGAATAATTTACATAGAAAGTTAAGAAATAGGATTTGTATGTGACTAAAATTAGAAATTCTCTCGATCCACTCAAACCCTAAAATAAAGAAAGAGGAGAAAAAATAATAAATACCTAGGTGAAAACCTCATTAAGGAACCTAATAGAAACTTCTAGTTGAAAACATGTTTGAGGAAGCTTTTAGTTTACAATAAATATTTCTACCAGGAAAACATTTTTAGCCTTGATAGAGCAAGTAAAAGGTGAATATCAAAGATGGAACCATTACCCTATAGAAAAAGAGAGGAAAAATAGAAAAAAAAGGAACAAAAGAGAAACAAAATTATAATTTTTTTGTTCTTGTTTGTAGGTACCCCCATGAAGAATTTGCAACCAAAAAATACAAACCATCTTAGTACCAAGCCAAAAAGAAACACCGATAAAGAAAAAATCTAGATATAAGGGAGAAAATAATGAGGTTACCAAAAGTATTGATCTCACCAACAGAAAAGGTATTTCAATAGTTCATTTACCATTATTTCTATTTTCATAACTCTATCATTTCTTTCGCAAGTTAATCATACCACACTACCAACTCAGCATATCATAATATCATACCACACTACCAACTCATCATACCACCATATCATACCATAAATCTTATTAGAATATAATCTTACCTTCTCTTCATCATCATTTTCATCCATCTGACATTTTTCAACATTTTTTCTAGCTTCTCAAACAATAATTTCATCATTTGGGTGGCCACTTATAATATTCCCTACCATGTTCCTATATTTCTTCAAGAAACCTACAAGAATACTAAAAAACTATTGATCACCGTATGTTTATTTATAGGCCTCTATCTTTTGAATAGAAAACCCTAAGGGTACGACTCATTGATGTCAGTTGTGACATCCTTAACTCATACTTGCATGGTGGCTCTCTCATTCAAAATGATCTAACCCGCCCGTTCCCTTTGATGTCATTGTGGGATATTTTATGAATCCCCTTTAACTATGAATAGGGTTCGATTTTCAATATCCCATACTCACAAATTTTTTCAAGCTTCATTGAAAGAGCCAAAATAAAAAAAAAAATGCAAAATCTCTCATTCAAACCTCACATTATAAAGCCCTAGGTACCTAGGCTTAACTCAAATTAATTCATATGACCAAGGCTTTGAACCGATGGATTAGATATAAAGGCACTGAGCCTTTAGCCCATATCTAATGAAACTTTCCCATTATGATAAAATTAAACACTAAACTCTAACTCTCATAATATTTGAGCTCTTACCTTGATCTGGTGGTATGATGCTTCCCCAAGGTTTTATTTACTCTTCGCCCGAATCTCCTCTGTTAGTGTTTGTATCTAAGATCTGAAGGATCTGGATATCCCAATAATATATACTCCTTAGTGGTGCCAAATGAACAGATGTTGTTTTAAAATTCAATGTGGGTCTGCGCCATATTAAAGTTTTTATGGAGGTGGAATGTGGATCTAGTTGCCTAGGATTCATATCATTCTTGGAGTTTCAAACTTGTTAAAGGGGTGGATCAGGATTGAGGCCAGATAACTAGAGGCGGTCCTAGATGTGGGTCTCACATCATATGCCCATTTAAACAAGTGTTAATACTCTTATTTAAGGTCTGGTATTGATTTATTATGCCTTTGTTGTGTTGGATTCATTAGCCCATCCAAGGGTCCATGGATGGAAAAGTACTTAGTGCTTAGTGAGACCCTGGTAATAATACTTCCTAAATATAAAAAAATCTCGCTACAAAACCCATAGACTTGGGATAGAACCAAGTTAGGAAGAACTTTGACACGATGGCAATTTTAACTACTGTTGATGAGAAACGCTATATTGAGATTTTAACTAAGTCCTTTGCTATATCATTATCGAATTTAATAAGAGCTAAGCCCTGAAACAACACTTCTAACGAAAGAGCCAATATAAACCTTCTATTGACAGAGGTTACTCAACTTGCCATATGCATTCATTAATATGTAATGCTTCCCTCCCTAAGAGAAATATAAAAAATGAACTATTTATACTCAATTACATAATTAGCATGCAAACAGAATAGACATAAAGGATTAACACACATATATAAAGACATAGAGACAGAGGATTCGACAACCCATTATCGAATATTAACTAAAAATCAAGATATTTGCTACCATATCATTGACATAGGAAATGTACAATATACATTGATTTACATGATTATTGGCCCTCTCCACTCTTCTCTCTAACCTCTTTTTGTCACTTATCCTCTCCACTATCTTCTTTCTACTATTCTCTCCTCTATACTTCTGATATTTCCTACTTTCATTTAAAAATATCAATTATGTACAACAATGATGGTCTATTAAGATCAACTAAAGGTGGATCTAATCTTCCATAAAAGGAAAATATCAAATATAAGCCTAAAACCTTTAAATCCTCAACAATTCTCTTAATTAATATATTACATACCAATGAGGGAATGATTCCTTGTTTCCTAAATAAATCCATACTTCAACAAGAAATTTAAATACTTGTATTTTAATTGCTGGGTGTGTAACCTGATTATCTTCTTGATTCAGACGTTTTGTTTTTAGTCATGGTTGGATCCTAGTTCCTAATAGGGGGGGGGGGGGTGGGTGGTGGGGCTTCCCCCCACCACGTAATTGCTTCAAGGGGGGTCTAGGGAGGATGAAAACATTCCCAAAGTGAAAAATAGAGAAAAAAAAATTCCTTGTAAAATATTGTAATTTCACAATCAATCTGGGCCATTCATTAGGCAAATTATATGACAGTAGAAGTTATGCTAATTTAGGGATTTTTTCCCTAGATGAAACCCTCAGTTTATATGAGGGAATTGTATTGCATCTGTGTATTATTCTATGCGAATAAAAGAGAGGAGACTGTGTTATAGAGAAGAGGAAGTTACAATGAATTTGTTGTAGGTTGTATCCCTTCAGTGTCCTAGATAATATAAAAGGAAGGATTGGTTGCTTCTCCGTGGACATAACCCAAATTGTGTGAACCACGTATATATGTGTCTCTCTTGTTCTATGATTTTTTCATGTTTGTATTTCCACAATATTCTATGTGTTCCATTGCTTAGTTATTTAATTTATAACATTAATTACATAAATTTGACCTAAATTAAATTAAGAGAACTCACTCCCTTTAGTAAATGTTGCAAGACCTCCAAGGTCTTATTGACTTGAAGAGATTCTCTTGCATTACTCACACTTAGCAAAAAAAAAAATTCGTTTACCAACATTTCTACAAGAAAACAAGAAAGCCATGTCTTCAATGATGTCAAACAAAAATTAATACAACTTTATCCACTCCAAAGAAGAAAAATCTATGTTCAGTTAAGACCAATTTTCTATTGCATTTAATCTTTACTCATATTATCATGTAGTTCCATTTAGTTTTCATGCAAGGTCTGTTGGGCATGGAATCCCCCCACAGCATGGTTTGGGGCTCAAAACCCAAGTTTTGAGTAATATTATTGTAAAAACTTCGGGAATTGTGGTCGCGGAGAGTGAATTGTATGTTAAAGTCATAGATTGTCCGCCTTAAGTTTTGAATGTAGTGTCAACCTACCCATGGTCTGCGGACCATGGGATTGTATAAATAGAGTAAGGCTCTAAGTTGAAAAGTAGTGAGAAAACCAACAGATGGAGTCAAAAGGATAGCAAGCATAGAGAAAGAGTCTAGTATCTTGGGTCGTAGTAGTAGGAAGAGGATCTACAACTGAGTGCGCAGAGGCCTAGTAGAGTCTGTAGCTGAGTGCACAGACCCTTGTAGCTGAGTGCGTAGGGCGGTGTTGAGTCTGTAACCAAGGAATAAGAATAATAAAGAGAAGTTTATCTAACTTCTGTGTATCTGTTCTTATGTTACTACATGTTTGATATCAATTGAAATTATACTGTTTATTTACTGCACGCTGTTGTATGAATGGTGAATATTGGTAAGTATAAATGAAAGCATACAGATAATCTAATTTAATCAACTAATATCAGGTTACTAGCAACGATTTGGGTAATAACACTATTCGGCCCCCGAGTAGGGCTGCGTGAAGGCAGTATCACCGGCTGCAAAGTACTGATAAGTGTGCATAGCGAAGTGCGCGCAGGGTCAAACCGTAGACCACTTGGAACCCCTCAAACATCCCATGGTACAGAAACCTGGTTCTAGCACCCTCCCATACTACTTCGGGTGAGACCTTAGTCCGCGCTCCATGGACTGTTGCTGAAAGGGCCAGTAGTACCGGGATTTGTTTGGCTAAATCATCTCCAAACCTAGGTCAGGCCCCAATAAGCCAACAAATGGTTCCATTGCCAAGATTTGGCTGGATTTTTGGCTATATTTCATCAATGGGTACAAAAGTAGCGTGAAAAAGCCTAGTACGACCACCATATCAAGTTGCACACCTTCAAGGTCAATGACTTAGTGCTGTTGTATGACAGTAAGATTGAAAAATTTATGGGAAAATTTAGAATGCACTGGCTGGGACCATATGTGGTCAAGGAGGTCACAAACAGAGGCACAGTCCAGCTAGTCAAACTAAATGGAGAACCCTTCCCAGGCAAAGTAAATGGTAGCCGCTTGAAGCCCTACATGGGTGGGCCGACTATCTGACTAACCGGCCGAAGCACAATCTTCGCGACTCGAGGAGCTGGACAAGGGTGTGGGACTCTAAACATACAGAGCAGATACCGGTACAAAGGTAAGGACACAATTTAGACATGGAGGAATGAATGCAACAGGTTCAGCAAGCAGCAGCGCAGTGCACGACAGACGTTAAGACCGTTTGGGACTAGCTGGAGGGACTCCGCGCCAAGATTTTTGCGCCAACAGAGTGACTTGTGGGCAAGTCACGATGTTTGTGTTGGGACCTGTTGGGCATGGAATCCCCCCACAACATGGTTTGGGGCTCAAAGCCCAAGTTTTGAGTCATATTATTGCAAAAAAATCGCGAATTGTGGGCATGGAGCACGAATTGTATGTTAGCGTCATAGGGCTGTCCGCCCTATGTTTTGAATATAGTGACAGCCTACCCATGGTTCACAGACCATGGGATTATATAAATAGAGTGAGGCTCTAAGTTGTAAAGTAGTGAGAAAACAAATGGATGGAGTCAAAAGAATAGCAAGCATAGAGCAAGAGTTTAGTATCTTGGGTCACAGTAGTAGGAAGGGGCTCTGCAGCTAAGTGCGCAGAGGCCTAGTAGAGTCTGCAGCTAAGTGTGCAGATCCCTGCAGCTGAGTGCACAGGGCAAAGCCAAGTCTGTAACCAAGGAAGAATAATAATAAAGAGAAGTTTATCTGAATTCTGTGTACTTGTTCTTATGTTATTAGATGTTTGATATCAATTGCAATTATACTATTTATTTACTGTGTGTTGTTGTATGAATGGTGAATATTGGTAAGTATAAATGAAAGCATACATATAAGCTAAGTTAATCAACTAAAATTGGGTTACTAGCAAGGATTTGGGTAATAACACTATTCGGCCCTCAAGTAGGGCTGCGCAAAGGCAGCATCACTGGCTGCGAAGTACTGATAATTGCGCGTAGTGACGTGCGCGCAGGGTCAAACCTCGAACAACTTGGAACCCATCAGACATCCCTAGGGTGTGGAAACCTGGTTCTAGTAACCTCCCATACTAGTTCGAGTGAGACCTCAGTCCGCACTTCGCGGATTGTTGCCAAAAGGGCCAATAGTACCGGGATTTGTCTGGCTAAATCATCTCTGAACCTAGGTCAGGCCCCAACAAGGCAACAAGGTTTATCATAAAAGTATCATTTTTTTAAAATAAACACAAAAAAACTCACACTAAACCCTAGTTGAGACAAGCCTTAACTACTATGTGCTATGGAAAGAGATGATGTGACCCAATAAATCTATCTAATCAGTAATGATATTACAATAATGAGAAAATGTCATGACATCACTAACCTATGTTGACCAACCAAAGTTAAGTGGAAATTAAGTGAAGTGTGATGGGATTCGAGGACATGATAAAAGTAAAAGATATTATTTCAAAATTTGTGCACTAAGACAAGTTTGAACCAACCTATCACCTTTCCTTCAACCACTTCTTGCATGAAAATTAACTCTCCTTTGTCAAATTCATTAAAGTATGCTATATCCAAAACACAATCCTCTTATAGGCCATAAGGAGACAATCCTCCTACACGAAACTACAAATAACATAATAACAAGCACAACAAAAGGAGAATATAGCACTTAGGGGGATGCAATGTGATTGAATAAGTCCTTATAGTTAATAACAAGACTTCAATCATGAGCAAGAAACATCACATCATTGGCTAATGATGACTAGGGAATGTTAAGTGTAAAGTAAATGAAGTGTGATTACAGTTAAGGACAAGACAATAATGAAAGATATGAATGCAAATTTGCATGCCAAACCAAGTTTAAACAAACCCATCACCTTACCTTCAACCATTTCTTGCATGCAAGTGAAAAACCCCTATTTGAAGTCATCAAAGTCTGCTACAACCAAAACAAAGTCCTCCTACAGGCTAAAATAGCATAGCCCTTCTAGAAGAAACTATAGACAACATTACAAGAAATTCAAAAGAAGGAGAATATACTACCTAGGGGAGAAATTTGGTTCAATTTTTTTCAAAACTGCATATTTAAAAAAAAATGATCTTTTGTGGTTATTAGAATCATTGTTGGAAATTTCTATCAAACAATTGATTTATAAATTTCTTTGTTCAATATTTGTTGTGAAATAATATGTTTGAAACACTCATTGTAGTTATATTTACCTAGGCTAGTGACCCTCACTAGATTGAGTTTATCAAGGTTATTTGGACTGAAAATTAACCTACAAGAAACCATTTACAACTTCAATTCTCTCAAAAGAAAAAATATGTTCCACGTAAGATAACCCGAAATTTTTTTGGTAACAATTGGGGGAAGGTTCAATGGAAGCAAGCCCACAGACCCCACAAGGGTCTAGCAAAACCCTAAGGTGGTGGAGACTTTTCAAAGAAGTAATTGCCTAGACCACTTTGAGAAGCTAAGGGGCTATGATGGTGACATTGTTGTATAATTTTCCTTAAATGTATAGATTTGCAAGGGATGTGAGTATGTAACTATATTGAAGTGGTTAGATTTTTTTTAATGAAGAACAAAAAATTATCAAAACAACATTGGGATCCCAAGAGGGTTTCCATGGGACAAAAAAGAAAGGAAAGAAACCACTCTTTCCAATAAGAAGTTATTCTTCAACCATGAAGAGGACATAGAATACAAGAATGGAGTGAGATAAGAGAACCTACTAGCACCATGGAAGGTAGTAGCCTACACATGCTCAATTATATCTCCTATGACTCAGTGTGGTTTATGCATACCTATTTAGACTCTTACATCAACTTAGGAAATTTTCCTAGCTTCAACCAACGAAGACCTTAAGTGTCCCTTATTTTATATTGTAGTTATTAAATGAGATGAACAACAAATTCAAGGGAGGAAAGAATGAAGCCTTATCCCATCATCGGATTATCAAATTTATTGTTTTTAATGCTATAAAGAGTCTATAACATTATGTTTCATAGACTAGTTTGGTACACATGGATATGCAAGATTTCATAGAAACAAAGAAAGACTTAAAAAGGGACAAGTATTGAAATCATAGAAAAGAGAAAAGACAAAAAAAATAGGCAGGACTTTGTAAATAGAATCTAAACAAAAGGAAGATAATGTTGGAGGTGTTTGAGAAGGAAATTGCAGTAATATTTGTCAAAATGGGAACAACACCAAAGCCCGAACAAAGGTCAAAAGTGCCTGAAATTGAACCTCAAATTCATAGAAGAAATGGACCTAAAATTAAATTAATTCCAAGAGGAGACACTAAGTAGGCTTAGGAACCCCTTACAAAATCACCTAAATTATCTAAGGAGGAAGATCTTCTGAAGGAAGAGAAATAATTGTTACAACAAGATATTTTGAAGGTTATTGGGTCATCAACTATAGGAAGGTTTCTTCCTATTCACCTCCCACCTCATGCTATTCTAAAAATTGAGAAGGAAAAAATATAGACCCATAAATGGGAAAACATTGCACTAGATAAGGGAGTAGAGGATGTGGAAAGGATGCAAAACAAAATGCATTAGTTAAAAAAAATATAATGATAATCAATATAGAGGAATAAAATAACAAAGAACAACTTGAGAAAGAAAAATAGTGGCTTAAACAACAATTGGTGCATGAGAAAGGGATAATATTAGCCAGTGATAGTAAAATCACATCCATGGAGTTCTCCTTAGGGATTGGGACACACTTATCTATAGAATTATTCAACTACATATAGTTATCTAAGATTTGCACTTTCCTTTTAAGGGAATAATGATATAAATATTATAGTTTCAACCTAACTCAATGATTAGAGTTCAAAATTAAAATTCCTAAAGAATTTATCAAGGCATGCCAAAGCAATAACATAGATTCAAAAAAGGTCAAGTTGTGTGAATTTTGTCTCCACAACATTGTGTTACAAATCACTTTCTTGGGAACCAAATTCTGTGTAGAGGATGTGCAACTCATGGCCTTATAATCTTGTTTAAGGCATGATGAGATGAGGGAAGAGGAGGTTAAAAATAAAAATGGAAGAATAACTTTCCACTCCTCTATGTGTTAGAGAAAAATATCTGAACTGGGGAAATTGACGTAGCCTGTGACATTTCTATGAGGATATTTGATCGCTGATATTTGGAAAGACTGACATTAAGTATCAATCTCCCATTTTGAAGGCATGATAAGATTCTTAGGAGATGAGGCTACCCAATCTTTCCAAAGGAGGTAACGACCCCTACCTTAAACTTCCAAATCAAGGAGCCTCACTTAGGCCCATCATCCTAAAAATTTCTATTTCTAGGATGTCCCTTTATAAAATGTTGTTGCAATGAATTGAAATAAAATGGATTGGTTTGAGGTGTTAGAAACCAAAACAATACTCAGAGGGGGTGTGAATCAATATTGTGATAATTTTAAAATTTTCTTTCAGATGTATAAAATTGTTAGGAAACCAATAAACACTTCAACAATCATTCATATAGGCATCACAAAATCAACATATTTGATAGATTCTTCAAACTTTTATTCAATTAATTTAACAAAGGAAAGCTTCTAGAAGTTGCTACAAAGTTCTCTCACTACAGCCAAAAGGAAGCTACTACTCCCTAATTTTTCAGATATTACTAAAAGGAGTAACTACCCCTAGATTTTTAGATACCACTAAAGGGAGCTAGAACCCCTAATTTATCAGTTTATATTGAAAGGTGCTCTAACCCCTGATTGTTTACCAACCACTATTGGAAGGAGATAAAACCCCTAATCTTCAAGTTGCCACTTTCTTGACCTTCTTGATTCATCTTTCATTCCATTTCCAAACTCAAATCATGAAGGCCACTTCCTTTCATAAAAAAATTAATTCCTCCTCAATCACATACCCCAAACAACTCCAAATCACCTCCAAAAATCACTGATCACTGATCAATTCACCATAAATACCAACAATAGAAACATTTTCATTAACATCTTCTTACAAATTCAATTATGCTTACAAGGAATTTAGCTGATATTTTTAGTTTTAGAAAGTTTAGTGAATTTCAGCTCTTTCTCATGCATATATCCTACTTTTCAACTCATATACCACTTTTTTTAGTTCTCTTGGTGTATTCAATTAGTATTCAAACTCTCATCTTATGTCTCTATAGGAAAAATTGAACTAAACTGCTCAAATTTGCAATTATGGAAAATATCAGGGTTTAGTTGTAACTTTCCAAATTTTGTAAACTGCCAAATTTGGCCATAATGCCAAATATTTCACCAAATATCTCCATTGCTTCTAAATAACTACCAACTCGTTCATGCCACTATACACCAGTTTTAGTGCACTACCAATTTAGTGCCATAACACCAAATTGTGGCACAATATGCCAAAACTACCAACCCATTCATGGCTTATCGCCTAAAGGGCTTAGCCCATAGTCATAAGCCTTTTTGCATGCCCATATTACTTTGTAAAGGCACAAAGACCCATACATTAAAAAAAGTTTGCATACATACAAAAACCTCTGATGGTTCTGAGGGCTTATCCACATACATACAAAAACCTTCACATATAATCTCCTACTTGGGCACTCCTTAACATTATATCCCCAAGGGCTTAAATCTTTTTCATCAGTCTTCCACGACCATGGTCACATTGTGCACATGAAACTATGTCCTTGAGCATTTCCTTAGCCATTGAATCATTATACCCGACTAAAATCAATGGTGTGCCCTTGTATTCTTCTAGGGTAAATCTTTGGGGCATATGTTTTCTGATGGGACTGCTTCTCCATGACTTGTGCACCTCTACTTGGTTCGTTGCTCCAACTATATGCCACCTCAATGCCATAGTGTCTTAGAGCCTTATCGACCCAGAGACAAAACTCTGTGCTCCCTTTGAAACTTTTGTGGAGCGTGGACTTCCAAGGTTTGGGATGATGTGTCCCTATGGAACCTTTTGTTGACATAGATTGTCATTGATATCAATACGGCAATTTTTGAGGAGCCAGAGGAAGCAAACAGAGCTATCAGGAGCTATCGGAGGCGGAAGACTTAGCTATACTGCAAATACACTATCGGAAGCGGAAGACTTAGGTATATTACAAATACACATCCGGAGGCAGAAGACTTAGTAATGAATACACTATGGACGAGAAAGTATAATATATAGGGTATATAATTATAATAAGATAATAAGAGAGTCGAGAGTATAGATATATATATAATATCGGTGATATGATAATGGCAGTCGGTTAATGTGCCATCACCTGAAACCCGACAGTGACATATATGCTGCAGACCCATGGAACAATATAAAGTTCGAGTGCATAAAGCAAGTGAAGTCTGCCAAACGTGTCGAAGCATTTTTTGTGTATTTCAGAATTTTTGGGCTCTATAGCCTTTGGTGCATTAAAACATGAAAATTTGCAATAATATAATATTATATATATATATAAATATATATATATATAATATATATATATATTATATATATATTATAATTATATATATATAAATTATTAAATTAATAGTATATATATATATATATATAATAAGTATATATATCGTATGACTGCGATACATGCAGACCCACTTAAACATTGAAATAAAATTTAATATTATGTCACATCTACCATATTGAAAGATCTTAAGGCCTTGCTGCTTCAAAAGCATTGATTGCGATATATGTTGCAGACTCAATGGTCCGAGTGTAACACAGCTCAATATTATATCGCGTCTAGCATCAACCATCGGTGATGTTATGGGCTCAACCTATACAAGACGTGATAAGTTGTGACTGCTGATTGCGATATACACTGCGGACCCGAAGTAGTTATAGATGCAGGTAAATGTTTTTGAAGTCCACCCTTTAGCGTTTTAGTCGGATTTTCATATATTTCCTGTGTAATTCAAATAATTGTATTGTGCGGGGTTTTTAGGCCGAAATGCTTATGATAATGGTTCTGATAGTTTAATAGGCCTCAACAAGAGCTGATTGTGATTGCGATTGGGACGTGGCATGTCTATTAAACAGTGAATTCCTGTGTATGCCTATTATCATTGAAAAAAAGGGGGGCTCTGTTACAGTTTTAAGATGCAGCAGCTTTTCTCTGTGTATTTGGCCCTCGCCGTTAAATCAATGTGTCCCAGGAGTGTTGATGAGCATGAAGAGATAGAGGAAGCTACAGTGACTGAGAAGCTAGGAAGCTGAAGGGTAAGCCAACAGAGAGGAAACCAAAAATCCAAAGCAATGAAGAAGAGGGAAGCCAAAGGACAAGCCAGTGCAGAGGGAGCTGAAGCGAGTGTTGACGAAGTGGAAGAGCTGGTGGAAAGTGGAAATGAACAACCAAGGCATTAGGGATACATAAAACAGGAAAAATAAGGAAATAACATATATTTCATTAAATTATGAATAAAATAGTGGATCTATAATTTCAAAATAACCAAAAAACTCAATTCTAGTGATGTTCTTGTAATAAAAAAAATCCAATTTTAATGAAATATGTGTTAAAGGTGGGAGTGTGCACATAGTTGGAGTGAGAGGAAGTTGAAGTTCAGGGAGAGACAGGAGATGCAGGAGAAGTAGGAGAACAAGAGTGAAGTAGAAGCTTAGTAGGCTTGGGAGCAGAGAACTACAACAAAACAATTTATATCAGGTTTGGGTTGGAGCCCATATGGTTGGAGCCTCAAAACTGAAAGGATTGGAATCCTTCAGAGTTGGTGCTCCTAAGTGCAGAACTATTTCCTTGGCAAAATAGAGTTGGTGCTCTGGAGGTTGGAGCCTCACAAAAGTCCAAGTTGGTGCTTGGCAACTGATTGCAACCAGTTATATATTGTATTTATTTCATTGCACTATTTGTGTTAGTAAAAGCATTTATTCCAGCCATCTATTTTTGTATTCCATATATATATATTCTTTGGTGATAAAAAGAACAATTAAAATGAAATAATGATTCACCCCCTCTCAGTATTTCCAACAGTTGTTATTAGAGCAGGCTTCTTCATATTAGTCTAACAGCTTGAATAAGGATTCATAGCCATGATGAGAAATCATGAAGCATTAGGAAGACCTCCTCTGTTCGATGGCACTAATTTTGGTTTCTGGAAAAAGAGAATGACCTACTACTTAATGTCCCTTGGACCTGAAGTCTGGCATTTCGATCTCAATTACTACCAAATTCCTCCCACTCTTCCAATAGATCAAGATGAGAGGGAAGCCTACATTGCAAATGCAAAAGCCTTGAAGTCCATCACTAGTGGAATCACTGATCCGAGTTTACAAAAGTCATGAATTGTAACTCTGCCAAAGAAATGTGGGATAAGCTAATTGGCTTATATGATGGGGACTCAAAAGTCAAGAAGGAAAAGCTTCAAACTCATAGAAGGCAATTTGAAAGTCTGAAAATGGAAGATGAAGAAGATATTGTGTCATACTTTCTCCGAGTAGTTGAAGTGGTCAACTCTCTTAAAGGGTTGGACGAAAATATTGAAGAAAGTACCATTGTTCAAAAGGTCTTAAGATCTCTTCCAGATAGATTTGACTCCAAAATAAGTGCCATAGAAGAAGCAAAGGATCTAGATACTCTAAATATGGATGAACTCCATGGAATCCTCACTGCCTATGAGATGAGAAAAGGTGGCCCAAGCTCCAAAGATGTAACATTCAAGGCTTCAAAATCAAAGAAGGGGAAAGAAAGGAATGACTATAGTGATGACTCCGATGTGGAATCTGAATTGGCACAATTTGTTCGAAAGATGAAGAAAGGATCTAAGCTAAAAGGTAAGTACCCTCTTATCTACTTCAAATGTGGAAAAATAGGTCATTATGCTGCAAAATGTCCTCATAAACATGATAGTGATGATGAAGGAAATTCTAAAAGAATGGTATACAAAAAGAAAGGGATCAATAAGAAGAACTTCTTCTCTAAGCAAGATGAGTCTGATGAGGATGAATTTGTAGTCATAAAAAAGAAATCAAATGAGGAAAGTGACCATGATGAAAGCCAAGAAACATTATTCATGGCATTCACAAATGATGATGAATCAGGGCTAGAAGGAAATGTAGATGAATTGTTAATAAGTGCCATTGAAGAAAATGAGAAATTATGGAATAAAATTATTTATCTCAAGGTAGAAAATGAGGAAACAAGAAGAAGAGAAGATCTTTTGGAAACAAAGCTAAAAGAAAAAGAAGAGACTTGCGAAGAACGTGAAGCCGAAATAGTATCTCTAAGGAATTGCAGCAAGTAAAAAAGGGTTGGAAAAGCTCTCAAATACTTGAGACTATCCTAAAAAATAAAAAACCTCAACATTACAAGTCTGGAATAGGTTTTAAAGGAGAATCATCAAGCACTAAGAATAGTGCGAAAAGCTATGCTGATGCACTTTCCAGCAACCCAAAAGAAGAAAAAGTATGTCATCAAAGGCGCATCCTAGATCCAAAGAATGAAGAGAGAATAACTCCAAAGAAGAATGTGGATTCGAATCATGGAAACTATAGAAAATAAAAGCCAGTATTCCATCAAAGGCCCATCTCAAATCCAAAGAATGAAGCTGGAGTGATTCCAAGGAAGGAAATTGACTCAAACCGTGGCTACTATAACAGTTACAAAACTATGTTTCTTGGACATTGTTTTCATTGTAAAAACTTTGGTCATCAAGCCAGACATTGCATGGCTCGGAAGAGTGAAACACCAAAGCTAAAGGATCAAATAATCAAACCATATGGCGCCAAAAGGAAAGGACAAATCAAAACCTTCAATTCGTTTGATCCCTTGACCAAATTTGATCTGATTTGCTCATTATGCTATAATAATGGACACTATGAACAAAACTGCCCACTCAAAAGAGGAAAAGCAAGTAGTAAGAATCCCAACATGGATAAATGTGGCCTAGCTCTATATGCTCAAAATAATTAAAATCATTGGTTTGTGGATAGTGGGTGCTCTAGACACATGACAGGGGACAAAAGGAAGTTTGTCACATTGAGAAAAAAGGAAGGAAATGTGTCCGTTGGAAGTGGATAGCCAGAAGTGCGAGAAAAGGAACTGCTACTCTTATCAATGGAAAAAGAAAAGCTCAAGATGCTCTGCTAGTAGACGGGCTCAAACACAATCTCCTGAGTGTCAGCCAAATTTGTGATCAAGGACCTAATGTTGTCTTTAGCACCAAAGACTGTGAAATAAGGAACTCTTCCTAGACAATATTCAAGAAAATAAATGCTACCTGAGTCAGATAGATGAAAGTTGGTTGTGGCACAAGCGACTTGGACATACAAGCTTCGAAAATCTGATCAATATCAGCAAGATTAAAGTTGTACGAGACATCCCAAGGCTATTCAAACCAAATCAAGGAGTATGTGGTCCATGTCAACATGGAAAGCAAACCAGAACTAGCCACAAGACCAAGGAGCTCTCTACATCAAAGCCCTTGGAGATCATCCATGCTGATTTATGTGGACCAACTAGAAATTAGGCACTCCAAGGAGAAAGGTACTTTGTTTTATTTGTTGATGACTATACTAGAATGATGTGGATATATTTTATAAAATATAAATCTGAAATATTTGATTGTTTTAAGAATCTAAAATCTCTTGTAGAAAATGAGAAGGACTCAAAAATTAAATGCCTCAGAATAGATAGAGGGGGAGAATTCACATCAAAGAATTTAAAGAGTTCTATAATATACATGGAATTAAAAGAGAATTCTCTGCTGCCAGAACATCCTAGCAAAATGGGGTAGTTGAAAGAATAAACTGAACAGTTCAAGAAATGGCAAGAACAATCTTATTAGCAGCAGACTTGCAGCCAAAATTCTGGAGAGGAGCTGTCAGGACAACTGTCTATACCTTGAATCGAACTCAATTAAGACCAAATTGTGAAAAAACTCCTTATGAATTATGGAAAGGAAGACCTGCTTCAGTAAAGTACTTCAAGATCTTTGGAAGCAAGTGCAAGTGCTTCATAAAAATCAATGATGGCTCACCAGGAAAGTTTGATTCTCGAGTTGATGAAGGGATATTCCTTGGATACTCTACACGGAGCAAAGCCTACAAGTGCTACAATTTTCGACTAAGGAAAATAGTGGAAAGCATTGATGTAAAGATTGATGAAGAACTTCCAGAAAAAGGAATTGAAGAACATGAAGATGATCCTCTTATTGAAGAAGAAGAACCTGAAGAAGAAGAAATAGATCTGGAAGAAGAAGGAGAGGAAAAATAACCACCTCATACCCCTTCAAAGATGAAGTTTCTCTAGAAATATCATCCAGAAGAGCAGATTATTAGCAATGGAGATGAAGGGATGCAAACTTGAAGAAGGATGATAATTACACCAAAGAGAAACATTATTGTTCTTCTATCCATGATAGAACTAGAAACATTTGCACAAGTAAGTAAGGATCCCCATTGGGTAAAATCCATGGAAGAAGAAATGTCCCAAAGTGAAAAGAACGAGACATGGAAGCTGGTACCTTGTCTAAAGGACAAAAACATAATAGGAACCAAGTGGGTATTCAAAAATAAAATGAATGAAGATGGACAAGTTATTAGAAACAAGGCAAGGCTTGTTTGCAAAGGCTATTCACATATTGAAGTAATTGACTTTGAAGAAACATTTGCACCAGTAGCTCGTATGGAAGCTATCAGGATGTTCTTGGCATTTTCTTGCTCAAAAGGATTCAAAATCTATCAAATGGATGTAAAATCAGTGTTTCTGAATGGGGAACTCAAGGAAGAAGTCTAAATGGAGCAACCAGAAGGGTTTGATCTAACGAAAGGAAAAGACTTAGTCTGTAAGTTGAAAAAGGCATTATATGGGATGAAACAAGCTCCCAGAGCTTGGTATGCAAGATTCGATCACTATCTACAACAACAAGGCTTCAAGAAGGGAGTGGCAAGAAGTAATCTCTACATAAAGACGAATGAAGGTAAGTTACTAGTCACACTTGTTTGTGTTGATGATATGATTTTTGCTAGCAATAATGATGAAATGAGCCATGAATTTTCTCAAAACATGTCAAGAGAATTTGAGATGTCAATGATAGGAGAGTTATCTCACTTCCTTGGACTACAAGTATCTCAAACCAGAGTAGGATTGTTTATATCTCAAGCCAAATATCTTAAAGACATGCTTAAAAGATATGGAATGGAAGGCTGTGTTGAAAATAATACTGAGAGGGGGGGGTGAATCAGTATTATCTAATTCTTTTACCAAATCTTCCTTATTTATACTACTTTGAATTATTTTTTCATATCAGTAACATAAAACAATGAGCATGAACAGAAAAACAGACAGTCACATCAAAGAACACCAGATATAAGGTGGAAACCCAATGTGGGTGAAAACCACCTGCTGCAATATGTCTCTATCTTCTTTCAAAATTAGAAACTCCTTTTACAATGGTCTTGTACTGGTGCAGTCCTTTACCAGTACGCAGGCTGCAACCTGCAGAGAGCTACAACTCTCTCTCGGTTTCCAGTCTCTCCTGGAAGGGAGCTACAACCCCCTACTTCTTTTCTTACAAGGACCACTTTTCATAAATTTTCAAACTGGATCCATATACATCAAGTACATGTAAATTATACAGACAGCTGTAGTAACCAGATCAACAGAACAGAAACCAGAACATCTTATCAACAGAAAAATTCAACCAACAGAAGATCTTAAATCAGATAAGCAGCTTTCCTTTTACTGGCCTGCATTGCTACGCATTTTACCCTCTGTCTCACTGCGTATACCCGCAGAGCCTCTTCTGCTGAACCGCGTGCCCACGCACTTCTCCTTTCACTGATCTGCGTACAGTACGCACCCAATTGCACTATCGCGCCGCGTACTTTCACAGAAAGTACGCACCCAAGAGAATAAGCGCGCCACGTGCTGCTGCAGAAAGCACGCACCTGAACCACAGTCGCCCTGCGTACCCACGCACTGAACCTTTGTCACCCCTGCACACTCACGCACTGAACCTTCGGCGCTCCTGCGTACCCACGCAGTAAACCTTTGGCGCCTCTGCGTACCCACGCACTAAGCCTTCGGCGCCTCTGCGTACCTCGACCAAGGGCTGAAATAAAATCAGATGCTCAGATCTGAACTCGCGCTCAAGAGATCACCCTTCGCAGATTCGCTTCTGACTTTCTCCTTTATAGATCAATCTTTTAAGACCAAGAACCCAAATAAATCAGATCTTAAGAGATTCAATTACACAAAAGATGCCCAGGCCAAATGATCTCCTTTTCTTTATATAGGCAAGCTCTTCCTCAAATCAAGGATCATGGGGCTCAATAATAATAATAAAATAATCAATACCACGGACCAAAAACCATGATAACCCAATACTGTTGGCTAAATACCATGAGAAACCCCACGGGTGGGCGCTTAACTGCCTTGGAATGTGTGCACTGGGGTACGTACCCCATGAATGGGTGACCCGCGTATTTGGACGCGGTCCCTGCACGGTATAATTGCGGGTACGCACCTCCTGAACTGTTCTCCTGCGTACTTCTTTATTTTTCATCAACATGAGAGCCATGCCATGGGTGTTGCCATCAAGTACAACCTCTGAAACAAATAATCATACCAGAACCATAATGCCAACAATCTCCCCCTTTGGACTTGATGGCAACCTCAAAACCTGCAGCTTCATTCTCCCCCTTTGACATCAAGGGCAAAGGGTTATGCTCCCCCTAAGAACATGCTCCCCCTGAATATGAACCAGATCTGCAGTGAAGAACCATAATCCACCATGAAAGAGATAGAGACATATTGAAGCTACTTCCAAGATCTCCTTCTGCACATCCTCCATAATGCCAACAATGCATTATATGCTCCCCCTGAATCTGTACAGACAACCATCAAAAGAGATTCAACATGATGATGCATCAACAACCCCCAGCTTGTGCCTGAGATATTCAAAAGCCTCCCTGGGCAATGGTTTGGTGAGAATATCAGCAACTTGTTCCTTAGAAGGAACATACTCCAACTTGACCTTTTGTTCAAGAACTTGTTCCCGAAGAAAATGATATTTGATCGGTATATGCCTTGTCTTCGAATGCATGACAGGATTCTTTGAAATGCTGATTGCACTTGTGTTATCACATAGGA
>APFE031172163.1:0-16615 GCA_000404065.3 Pinus taeda | reverse complement strand
TTATGAACAAAAAGATGCTTAAAGTATAAAATTATCCTCACCTATAATTGAATTTCTATTCTTAAAGGTGTATAGATGATATAACTTATAAATGATTTTTCTTTCTTAAATTGATAAATAATTATTTAAACAAATATAAAAATGCTTTATGAGAGGAAGGCTATTTAAAGCATTCACAAAAATATAAAGAAAACAAAAAATTTATTAAATTATTTTGTAATAAGTTGCACCAATAATGATTTAGGAAGCATTTCTATGGTGCAGTAAGCAAAAAGATTCATGGAGATCAATTTTCATCATCTCTCTTTGGAGTATCTGGAAGTGACGCAACAATTATATTTTCAAAGGCAAAAGGTCCCCATTTTTGGAAATCTATTTCAATATTATTGCTCTCTATGATGGTAACCCTCAATATCCCCCCAAGCAAAAGAAACAGGTTTGTAAAGATCTTTCACAGGAGCACTTTTCTCTGCCAAGGGCGTATTTCCATGGAGTTGAGCAGAGTGGATCATGTGGCTATAGAATTCATATCTTAGCAAATGAAGACAATCAATTTTTCATCCACTAGAATGGAGGGAGGGGCACCAACAGTATGGCTGAGGCGATGGCACCAGTTGGTCTTTTAAGTTTCTATCTTTTTATAAATCTTCAGAATGTTACAATCTTTGGAGACTCAAAAGTTTTGGTGGATTATGTCTCTAGAAAAAATATCATCTCTAGGCCTCATCTAGTTGGATGGCTAGAGAGGATCAGATTTTATTGGAACTCTTTAATGGGTGGCTCAATTCATTACATCAACAGGGGTCAAAATCAGAAGGCAGATGAATTATCAAAGAAGGGTCTCCAAGTAGTTCCTGGTTCTTGGCATCTTCGGGTTTCTTCTGAAAGGAAAATCTTTTCCATTCAGGATTTCTATCCTCCTGACTTCTAACTCTATACTTCAGATCTTTGGGTCCTCTCGAGTTTTCTTTTTGCTACATATTTCTCCATGTCATTTTTGTATATAATGCTGTTTCCTTGGTTCTTGATTTCTGTTTCTGCAGGTTTATGTTCATATTTTATCCTATGTTTTTTTCGGAAATCTTGTTGCGGGTTAATAGTCCAGATTTTGTTTGGTCTTATCCTGACACTGGTTTTATCTTATTGCTGGTTTACAGTCCAAGCTCCGTTTGGCTTTATTGGCTTGATCTCGCCATTTTTTGATATATAGCTTTAATCTATGGTGATCCAGATATGCAATGTTTCAAGTGAATGTACATTTTAACTCTTTTATATATCTTATATAAATATAATGGTGCTTTTTTCCTCATGAAAAAAAATCTCCATCCTAGATAAATATTGTGTTATTGTTGGCAAAAAGAAGGCAATATATTTATGATGACCATGCTCGGATATTACATGATAACCTCTAGGTCGTTAGCTTGATTGTAATTATTGTAATTTATAATATGTGGATGATCATTTCAATAGCTTTCTTGTTACGAAACAAATTAACTTACACATAATTTATTTTGTTTGATAGATATAATAAGTTTTTTTTTTCGAGAATGAATTACTTTATTATATTAATGGGTTAGAAATGTCAACTAAATTTTAATAATCTGATTAGACAAACAATTTTATGGTTAATATAAATCACAAAAATTTAACATCTAACATAATTTTATACTTTTATCCTTCATTAAATCTAAAATCTAAAATAGTTTTAGAGTTTTATACTTCATTAAAGAAAACAGACATAATAGTTTTATACTTCATTTTGTTAGTTCCATAGCTAACATGATGATGGGCCTTATGCTATCAATCGCAGTGGCCTTATGGCATCTCATGTGCCATTGCCTTTGTTGACCCCCCGGTAACATTTTGAATAGAGAGTCAACTCATAACAGCTTGAAAATGACCAAATCAACTGAGCTCCCCATGAATGACCAGAGCTACACGGCTGATTGCTCTTGACACCCTCCATATTTGATGCTGTACACCAGCCCACCCATCACCACTGTGATTGGCCTCATCACCCGCTACAAGCGCAAGCAAGTCGCTTATACCAGGAAACGCTGTTGTCCCATACTTGTTGATTTTAGATGGCCCATATACCTGCATCCACGCCAAACATATGCGCAACTCTGTTTTAATAACCTTGCATTTAAGAAACATCGCAAACACAGCAATCATATATTTTGAGCATATGTCCTTTACCAAGTGCTTATACCAAGGCGACCCAGGCAGCCCATCTGCGTCTGTAAATGCACGCTCTGCCATTACAAGATGGTCATTCAAGCTCCTCAGCTCTGCACTTTCATCCTCAAGAGCCTCCAGCTCCTGAATTCACAGCATTATGAAGTGTACCTGATCAAGTACCATCCAGAAATATGAAGTTTGTATATTTCTTGCACAAGTTTTGGTGAAAGAAAGCAAACCTGTGCTTTTTTCTTAATCTGCAACGCAGCTTTTCTGAGCTCAGCAATGGAATTATGCAATGGATTTGTGGACACAAAGGAAGGTGCATCGGCAGACCTTAACTGTGATTCCAACGTATCCACATACAACTGTCCCAATTACAAACCAAACATGTTAAGAATTTTCAATGGATTTTAAAAAATTTGGATCTTCTAATAGTAATTTGCAATTAAAAGCAGTTGATTTATATCATATGGTATCAATTGCAATTAGACTGAACAAACACTTTGCTGCCATTTAGGTGATGAACTGCAGATGAATTTATGCTAGGTTCGAATTTATTTACTCAAAAATAAAAACAACACATGAATGTATGCTCGTTTTTCAAAATATTTACTTTAAAAAAAGAGAAAGCCTCTTATTAACGTTCATTTAAACTAATCCAACATCTTTCCCACCTGGAGATTATCGGCATATGTTGCATAGTTGAAAGGGAGAACCTTTGCATCCGCTAGCTTGAGCGCTGTTAGACCCCATATTGCTCCCACTGGACAATAGGTAGAAAATCAGATGTTTAATTATAATCATTAAATTTGACTCTAGGGGCCAGGGATGTGTGCCATGCACAAATTGTATAGATGCCAAAATTCTAAGAAAAATATTAAGTTCCATGCACGCACTGAGTCACTAATTGATTTAGTGCTTTTTCATTTTGTCTTTTTAAGGAGGAAAAAATGATATCTAATAGAGAAAAGGAAAGAGCTAATGCATAGTACTTGAAAAAAAAAGTTGAAAAAGGAAAGTGATATCCAATAGAGAAAATGAAAAAGCCAATGCAAATATTAAGTTTCATGTGCGCATTGAGTCACTAATTGATTTAGTGCTTTTTCATTTCAGAAAATGATATCCAAAAGCAAAAAAGAAAAAGCCAATGCATTGAAAAAAGAATTGACATCCCATAGAGAAAATGAAAAATCCAATGCAAATATTAAGTTTCATCCACGCTCTGAGTCACTAATTGATTTAGTGCTTATTTACCAATAAAAAAAAGCCAATGCATAGTACTTGAAAAAAAAATGACATCCAATTAAAAAAAAAAGCAATGCATGGTACTTAATATTTGCCAGATTTTACAACTTGTATTGTGGAATGTAAGGCATAGTACTAATATTTGCCAGATTTTACAAGTTGTGCTATGGAATGTAAGATTGTTCATGTTGGTGGAACCTATAAGAAGTTCGATCCACACAACTTGTGCATGGCTGATATTCCTTACCAGTGGACAATGTATGGAACGTTGACAGTGTACTTACGTGCAACATGCCTATGGAAAAGCGGGTCGCCATATTTTTCCATCCACATGTAATCGTCATACAGAGAATGATATGTTGGAAAGTCTATCATCAATACATTGTAGAAATTAGTATAGTACAGTAACTTGTTGATCTCTCTATTTGCATTTAATTTCAATTTCCTGTATTCTGTGACTGATTTCCTTACCATTTCCAAAGGCGAAGTCAGCGCCTGGAATTCCGGCATGCTGTACAAAAGGGGCAAAATCGGATCCCTTTCCACCTAACCTGTTAATCTGAGATGGAAATTTAATAAGCTCTTTACAGTTATTTTTGGGCAAATATTAATGGTAATTCCAAATATTAAGCAGCATATGGTAATTCCATCGGATAAGAATAATGTGATATTCAATTTGACCGGATGAAAAGATAGTAAGTTAATTATTAGCTTATTATATGGTAATTAATATTTGCCCAATTTCTTCCCAATCAAAATTGAGATATAATTTTACTTATCCTATCATTAATTGAAAAATAGCGTAATGAAACAAAACATGAACACTTACAGGAGGACGGGAATCTTGGCTGGAAGAAGCCCATGATTCATAGATTGTCTTTCCAGGATTGTCTGGATCTTCCACCTTTGCAAATCAGAGTATAATAATCAATTCGAAGTACAACAATCAGTTTTTTAATGGCAGTGGAAAGTAGAATAGACCCACTTGAATACAATATCCAACTGACCTCTTTAGCTATATCCTGAATAAAATCGTCAAGTTGGGGTGTTGATTGAAGCGAAAACCCTGGGCCCCTAACAGCCACATCAACATTGAGATATGCCACCGCGGATGAGAACAGTAAATCATAGTTCTGCTCCACCCATTCTGTCGATCCAATCTGCAATTTTTGTAAGTTATTTTGTGTTAATCACATTTATTAAACATGGAAAGAGATAAGTAGTAAATTTTTCAAAACTCTTTTGGATTAAGGTGGATATTTATAAATTTTTCAAAGTGTAACTTTGTGGGGAATTTAAAAGAGTAAAGGGAACAGGACACCTACAGCTAATACATAATTAAACAAATATTTAGTAATAATAATATTACTAATACTACAGACTGGTTAAACTTACCCGATTGTAGACTTTTCTCTTGGTACAATGGGACTTGAGTAACTATAATTATATTTTTGGACTCCTGAATGTATATCCTTGTTACATTTTTTTTAATTTTAATCTAAATTACCATGTTTATTCATAGATTAGATATGAATCAGATATTTATTTATCGATTAGATATGAATCAGATAATTTTTGAATTCAGGTTTCTGTGATTCATATTTTAATTGTCAAGCTATTTTTAGGTGAAAATCATATGGGAGACTTTTTTGCTGAAGCCTTTCAAACTCTTTAGTGTGGTTCATAAGATGGAAATTCAGATCGTGGCATCAGAATAAATAGCAAGATCAATATCGAGAACATTAATATTTTTAACAGTTATTAACTAACTGTTATAATAACCGTTAAAGATATTAATATTCTCTACATTTATCTCGCTATTTATTATGATGCCAGATCTGAACCTTCATAATGTCCTGACAATGAACCATACTATAAAACTCTAAACCCGTTGACAAAAACATCTCCCCATATAATTTTCACAGAAAAATAGCTCTACAATTAGATCAGATAACTGTCAAAAACAATACCCCAGAACATACTGGGGATGAAATACTTGTTCTGGCGATGAAATATTAATTGCCAGAACATCATATTCCCCCACTCCTCACAAAGTAAATACAAGTTCTTACCAATGCGTATTCCTCTGCATCCCAGTTACACAGTAGTATACTTCTCTTTGGCTGCCAACCTTGTTTTAGCAACTTCCCTAGTCTCTGAGATATCTGAACAAGACAGAGAGAGGGTTATCTTGGATATATTTACGAATAGAAATAGGTTAGAAAACAAGGGGGATTAAGCTCGCAAGTATTCAGACTTCCAGAAGGGTTGTAGTTCCGCTATTTGGGTCACCGGCACCAAAGGTCCATGCATCCCGGTGGTTACCCAGCAAAACATACCTGCTTATCACCAAATATTTTTTTTCCTTATATCAATAGGTACATTTATATCAATAGGTACATTTATTTAGCGAAGACTTGCACCAAATAATCAGGAGTTAGATGATATTAACCATTGCTTCAGCATTAAAATATACTCCATGAATGGACATGAATTGATCCACTCATGAAGTCAAAGTCCCAGAAGGTGATTTATACCTGTTAGGTTCCTCCGAACCTTTTATGAGTCCAAATACATCTCGAATTGTGGTAATGGTATGATTTGACTGTAATTGCAATCAAACATCAATATGTAAGGGTCTCTGCTTTTTATGAGAACTACAAACAATATTAAGATTAATTGTAACAAACTTTATATGGAAAACTAGATGTTGTATAGTGTGAAATTGATTTAAGATCAGTATAGATTTATTTTGAATATAGATATAATGTGAGTTTAGAAAGATTCAATAAATCTTCAATTTTTTGAGTGCAAATGTTATCATGAACCAACATTATTTTAATGTTTTGTATAGTTTTTTTTTGAAATATGAACAAAATTTCAACTTTATGACATTTTTACATATCATATTGAGCTGTAGAATAAACAATAAACCATTCAACTCAATCAAATGTAAAATTTCTATTAAAAAAAATAAGTATAGATTTTATAGCTTCACACCCAAATAAAAAATTTATTGTAAGAACGCCATGCATCTAACTGGCCATGAAATATGCATATATCACTAGATATGTCCTAGTTCCGCTGAGGAGGCCTAAGCTTCAAATCTTGTGTGGAGAAGGCAGTCTCATGGAGGCAAATAACTGAGCCTTTCATGAGTAAATGGAATTTATATCTCATGAAAATTTTGTTCTCCTCTTACTTCGGAGATGCTGATAACGTCACAGTTTTTTCTCTTATTTAGGCCAATTTTTGCTGGCCTTGAGCAGGTTTTTTGCATCATCACATGGGCACAGTGACGTCTTTCGCAGCCTAGCTACTCCGAAATCTTTCTTAGAAGATACTTTTCAGAAAAATAGGTAGCCCTTCTACAAAACCATAGCCTAATATTATGCTTACGGTGCAACAGAAAGCTAATTATCCACACCATGTTTTAGAAAAATAGGAAGCTCCTCGATGAAACAATAGCCTGATATTGTGCTGTCAGAGTTACAGGACGCTAGCTATCCACACCTTTAAATTAGATGAACTGTTAAAGTTAATGGCGAAAGGGGCATATAGGTCAGTGATAGAGTAAGAGCAAATCCTATGTTTAATTCTTAGTTTATCCACTTTTCAACATGGTATTAGATTCAAATAGGCTCCTCCAGAAGGTTAGAAGTAGAAGTTTTGAGAAAAAGTCTTGGAAATTATGTAAAATTTGAAAGATACAGACAAAATTTAATATTCTTGAAACTGGCAATTATAAATATTTCATAATATGACTTCAAATTTTTTAATTATTATCTAGTTAAACCCTAAAATTTTAACTTTTAGAGAGTAAATCACGTCTTTAGATTCAACCGAATTCAGTTCTTAGCTTTTTAGGGGGTTTGAAGCAAGAAGTTCGGTAAAATCCTTATTGTAGATGACTAAGATGTATGATTTTGGCGATACAGAAGGGATGCAGGGTTAGATTGATTAAAGAGCAGGGTTAGATTATTAAAAATGGGCATACTTACCTTGTAGTGAAGATTGAGAATGCTTGGTCCCCGACCAAGGCGATATGCAGGCAAGTCCAGAGCACCATGCCACTCTGCAGGAGCAACCGGGCCATCGAGCGACTTCATTATGGTTGTGGCATCCTCTGCTGATATTGGAATCGATGGAATCGTAGGCAGTTGAGTCGTGGGATCATCTACTGATAAGCGTTCTGAATCAGGCACACTAGGCCAACCGGGCGTTAGAGGATCCCCAATTCCTTGATAAATAGAACCTCGTTGAACTCCAGATGGAGGCAACCATCTAGAATCTGGATAGTACCCTTGTGTTCTGTTCCCTCCAAAGTCTTGAGGATCAGAATATACAATCACTCCAACTGCTCCAGCTCCAGCAGCAATCTCTACGATATCTCCTCTGAAAATTTTGCCATACTTTGCGATAACAATGGCACCTTTAGCGTCCAATCCCTCGTCTCTGAGAGTGGAGTAGTCCTCTTCTCTGCCATAGTTCACAAACACCACTTCTGCAGAAATGTCTGCGGATGGAGAGTAAGCATGAAAGGTGGGAATGGCTTTGGCGTTTTTGGTGGAAGGGTCGCTTTCTATTTCCTGCTCCTTCAATTTTAGCTGGACGACCTCCCCCTGGGGTAATGTGAGGGATAAAGACCTTGACAGAGGATACGTCAGCAGAACTTGATAATCTGTGTAATGAGCATCCAGACCAGAATTCTGAAAAGTGGAGAGAACATAGTCTGCAGTGGCAAAATTTTCAGGGGTGCCGGCCACATGGGGTTCTTGCGTGAGGACCTTCAGATGTTGAGCTATGGTGTCGTTGCATCCCATCTTCAAGAACAGTCTGTGATAGTCCTCGGCGCTGATGGTGGGGTTGACCTTGATAAGTGCTTGAAGTATTTGTGCACTGAAGGGGACGAGAATGGCTGCAGCAAGGAGAAAGGCTGTAAATATCCCGCAGAACAGCTTGGAACGGTGCAGAGTCCGTCTGAGTGAAGATGGACTGGAATCCTGAACAAGGAGAGGCTCTTCTCGTAGTGAATACTTCCATAATCCCATTGAGAGCTTGCTTCTGAATAACGCTACTCTGCTTTTTCTGCTCACCAAGTGCCCACCTGAAATGCCCAAGTCACCCTCTATTAAAACAGGATGTCCAGTTGATGTTTGCAAAAACGAGAGAGGCTGCTTACCATCCAGTACACGGTAACCCCAGACGCATATTCAATTGGCCACTGTCTCTGTTTCTGTGAGAACTCGTCATGGAAATACCCCAATAAGCAACTCTACGGTAAATACGAGGATTCCGTGCTTCAGATCCATTAGGATAAATTCAAGATTCTATGCTAGATTCTTTAGGCAGATCGTAAGCATGGTAGATCCATTGGTGGGTCAAAGGGTAGGAATTTCAGAAACAATCCAGGTTCATTAGGGCATATAGGGCATATAGTAAGCATGTTTCAAGGGTAGGAATTTCAGAAACAATCCACGGTTTTTGCAACTCTGAATTTTAACAGTTGAGTGTTTTGATTTTTTTTTGGTAATCCCGTGCAAAATTTACATTGATACCATGCTGGTGCAAAAAAAATTTAATTGATACCATGCTGGTGCAAAAAAAAATTTAATTTGGGAGAGTAAATATCTGGCCAGATATTTCTAAAGAGCGTCAAAGCTTCTAAGAAATAAGAAATAGGACCAAAAAAAATGACGAATTTGGCAGTAGGGATGGAATTTGATGGGTAAATTGTCAGGTTACTAGGTGATTTACTTGTTAAATATAGTTTGAAATTTGATAAATTGTTGAAATTATGAAAATTAATTAGGAGATGTGAAAACTATCATATTTAAATTCTAACAAAAAAATAAATATCTAATTAGATATTCTTAAAAAAATGCTAAAAACCAAAGTGCTTAAATATTTTTATCATTTTAACAAAAATAAATGTATCTTTTTTTTAAAATTTATTTCATTAGCAAATTACCCATACCTAGCAATTTCCATCTATGTGATGGGTGAAATAGTAAGTACCATTTGAATAAGTCAATGGGTAACAACATATAAATAAGTTGATTATTGTTTATTTTTTTAGATCATTTGTTTTCTAAAAATATCTATTTAAAAATAAAATATATATATATATATTTAAATATAAATTAATTATAAAATAAATTTTTAATAGAATTTATTAAAAAGTAAAATATATATATTTTTTAAATATAAATTAATTATAAATATTTTTTTAATAGATATTTATTAAAAAATAGAAAGTAAAAAATAGTTTATTTAAATATTATTTAAATGATTAATTTGTTTATAATTTAAGTAATTATTTAAAAATTAACTTGACTAATTTTTTTTTAAACTCAAGTTTTAAATAAATAACTTTTATTAAAAAAAAAATCATATCACGAACTATTTTATTTTATATACAATTTATTTAAATATTAAAATATACTATAAACAATAATATTCCATATCATAAAGCAATCACATTTTAAATGTAAACAATAATATTCTATATCATAGAGCAATCACATTTTAGATGTTCAGAATATATGAAAATCTATTCTTCCTAAAAGTCTACAATAATTCTCAATAACATCTACTTTCCAATAAACAATTTTATATTTATATTGTTTAATTCATCAATACATCTACTTTTTTTTTTTTTAAACTCTGGTTCACGGTCACTGAGTGGCCGCTACATCCATGGGTAACAGGTCACTGAGTGGTAGCTACATCCATGGGTAACAGGTCACTGAGTGGTAGCTACATCCATGGGTAACAGTCCGCTACATCCATGGGTAACAGGTCACTGAGTGGTAGCTACATCCATGGGTAACAGTCGGGGCAGATCCACTCGAAGGGATCTTGGTAGCTACATCCATGGGTAACAGGTCATTGAGTGGTAGCTACATCCATGGGTAACAGTCCGCTACATCCATGGGTAACAGGTCACTGAGTGGTAGCTACATCCATGGGTAACAGGTCACTGAGTGGTAGCTACATCCATGGGTAACAGTCGGGGCAGATCCACTCGAAGGGATCTACCTGCCGTCGGCCTATCAAGAAGAGCCTAACCCCGAGGGCGTCAAGGAGACTTGACCTTGTGACCTCCCAATTGGAAGGTGCTTTAGCAATAGAAACTTGACCAATTGAGCTATCCCTTGGAGCTATCAATACATCTACTTTCTAATAAACAATTTTATATTATAATTATATTATTTAATTCTTTCTAATAAACATTTTTATATTATAATTATATTATTTAATTCATTTATCATAAATATCAATATAACTTAAATTTATTATAAATATTTAAAATTAAATTTATATATTTAATTTAATAATATTAAAAACACTTTCACATATTATTATGTATTTTATATAAAAATATATTATATTTCTTTTTTATTAGATTCCATCTTAAAAAATACAACCAAATATATTGCAATGTATACAAATAATAAAAATTTGCTCACTTTCATTAATTGCAAATGCATACAAATAATAAAAATATGCTCCTTTCAATTCCCATTATTATGTATTTTATATTAAAAATTTTATCTTATTATTTTTTATATTAAGATTTCATCTTAAAAAATACAAACAAATATATTGCAAATGCATACCAATAATAAAAATATGCCCCTTTCAATTCCTCTTAGGGTACCCACAACCACTTTGAATTTTTTTATTATAATGGTACCCACAACCACTTTGAATTTTTTTATTACAAGAGGTTATAGTATCATTATTACACTACTCAACAATTTTGGCAAATATATTGCAAATGCATACACATAATAAAAGTATGCCCCTTTCAATTCCCCTTATAGTACGACTTAGGGCTCCCACAACAACTTTAACTAGCAATTGTCCCAAAAGGTACAAAGAGAGGCCGATAGGATTATTAAATTAGAATTGTAAAATTTAGTTACAAAATGAAATCTCATCTATGGGGAGCTTTGGGGGCCTATAGATTACAAGAGAAAAGCATAAATTCTTCAGTAAACATGTTAGTAGCGTACTAATCATCTTGGCGGTTGGAGACAGAACTAGTGTTGAAACTCTCTTTGTGTTGAAACTCTCTTTCCTCACAAACCCAACAGGGGCTTTCTTGTCATAATTATGAGTACAAAATTTGACTGTCACTTTCTGCATTTTTCTATTTATATACAATGTTTGAACTCCTGTACAAAATTTCCCACAGAAGAGAAAGAAAAGATATTACAATCATATTGTAAAAGAAACAAAAGATATTACAATCTAATTGTAAGAGAAACGTATCTGGCTAACGTGAAATGATGATTCAAGCCCAACGTAGTTCTACCATGCAATCAGTTCTGCCATGCAGACATACACTTAAATCGCTACTGGACTTATGATATTGACAAATTCAAAATTAAGTGGTATACAAGAGTACATAACAATGGTCTGGAAAATTAATAGCGATATCATAATTGTTTTTCCTTCCACATACATACAATGGCTCCAAAGGAAAGGACAAGAAAATTTTCAGCTCTAGTGAGCACCAGTGGGTCACTAAAACTAGTGACCAGAAGAAGAGACACAATTGTATTAATCCAAAGAAAATACAAAATTGTTAATTAGATTTCTATTGTCAAACACAATTGTTCTCATAAGTAGTGTTTTTTATCACATGCATTTACAATAGGTATTCAAGTTTCAATTTTATTAGATCAGTTAGAACTTGTTTTGGTTTACAATCAATGGCCAGACTTTGATTAATTTACATAAACATCGAACTATATCAATTGTTCAAAAGTTTTAAACAAGTAATGAAACTAATGGGATTTCCAGCCAGTATGCTTACTACCACAAACAATATTTTGAATATTAACTGATTCCAGACTAAGCAAGGGAAAAATGGTCATCTGGATCCTCCAAGGCACTATTTCTGACTTCAAATTAAATGTATAGTCATGGTTCACTCCGTCAACATAGAACTTCTATGTAATACCATTGTACAAGATGTTGGCAGTTGTTGTTGACACTGATGCTGCATTTTTGCGATAATCTGGACGGGAAAAAATAGTATTGTTGCATGATATTTTCCATTAGGAAAAGCAAATTGTAAATGATCTACATTCATACCTCCTACCTCCTGGGCTCAATGACATGCACAGTCTGCAGGGAGAAATTGTTGTAGATACTGTTTAGATACAGACCGACCTTACTTGAAACGTGGGACCATTCCCAAGTTCCCATCCAATATCAATCTAGACCTGCAATCATTACATGACTATGCAATTGATTAAATAGGAAAAAATCAATGATTAAAATAAGAACAGATTGTGAAATTGACTAAGGCATTTGTAAATCTATAGCAGACAGTGACAGGCATTGGAAAACATTTGATGAGGCATGAATTAGGTAAACGAGACAAGTCCAAATCCAAAGAGCTCCTCGTAATAAACTGTCAAGTGGAAATAGAGTAGGTACTGCAGCTCTTCAAAGATGTTTTCCTACCAAATTCATACACCACGCATCATACATTAAAGAGGCAAGGAGCAATGACAGACTTCTAACAAGTTTACCTCAGTAAGAGTCCAAACAAAGTATCATTCAACCCACGACATGAGAATCCTTTATTCAATCAATGGATGCAAATCTTCCCTGGTAAATCTACTCTCAAAGTTGTCCCTGATTTGGTCCAAATATACTTTCTTCTGAAAAAGCAGATCTCATTCAATCTGTTTATCACATACACAAATAGCAATATCCGCTGCCTGTAATAAACTGTCAAGAGGAAATAGAGTAGGTACTGCAGCTCTTCAAAGAAGTTTTCCTACCAAATTCATACACAAATAACAGTATCCGCTGCCTGTAATAAACTGTCAAGAGGAAATAGAGTAGGCACTGCAGCTCTTCAAAGAAGTTTTCCTACCAAATTCATAAACCACGCATCATAAAGAGGCAAGAGACAATCACATAACCCTAACAAGTTTCTCTAAATCTTTATTCAGTTCAGATCAAGTATTAGATACATAGGAAAAGCAAACAGAGATATCCTCTGTTTTCCCCCTTTTTTTTCTACTACTTGAAACCAGTTATTAACACTCTCTCTCTCACATCTTACCCACTGCTCACATGTTATAATATTTAAATTGTATTTTATCCTATTGAAATATAGAGGATTAACGTATTTACACCTTCAACCAAATGAAGTATTCACATGATTCAAGCATATACATGATTCTTTGTACGATATCCAAGGAAATCTTATTCCGATGTTTACCTTCAATTAAAATGAAATAATCAATAGAAGTAGAAACATTCAACCATAAAGGGATGTGACTAAAATAATAGTCCAGGTAAGGCACATGACAACTCCAACCTTTTCCTATTATTAGAATTTAGATCTGGCCATATAAAAGGTCCACGTGTGCTTCCACTTCACTGCTCCATAATCAATGGAGCAATTCTCTGTTTGCCTTTTTTGAACGTTCAACTTTGTTCTCTGAGAATGCCGCTGCCTCGGCCCTTGTCCTTGTCAAACCGCATGCCCATGTTCAATAGAGAGAAATCAATGTTCTAATGGAATTTCATTGAATCATTACAGGTTCTTCAAAGCCTTGGTAAACAAGGAAGATCTGGATAATTTTAGACAAGAGATAGATCGCATGTACAGGCAGATTTATATACGAATGTGTATTTATATTTTAGATGCTAATGACCGGAAGAAAGCGCCTCTCTCCAGAAGATCTCCGGAACATGCAGGTGAATACACTGTCAAATTAGTTTATTCAATTTGAAGTCTTTATTACTACAGACATGGATCTAATGTTAAATGTTTTGTTGAAACAGTTGGGGTTAAGAAGCCAGCAAAAGAAATTATTGATCTTTTGGAATGGGGCAGTGAAAAGAATGTTATTGCGGTTATGTTGCATGGATTCGGAGGAATAGGTAAAACCACCCTTGCAGATGCCGTCTTTTCACTCCTTGACATTCAAGGATGTAAATATTCCACAGTTCAACTCTTCGAAAATATTGATTCAACTCCAAATATAGTGGAGTTGCAGAGATTGATCTTAAAAGATTTGATGGAACATGGAGAGACGGTTCCAGATATTAGAAAGCATGAGGATGGACAGCTAGAACTGGGCGGAATGTTAGAGAAGGTGCCCGCCTTTTTTACATTGATAACGTTTTGGGGCAAGATGAGCTTGGGCGGCTTTTGCCCAAGGATATGAATAAAGCGAAGAAAGTGAGACTGCTTCTCACTGCACGTAACATAGATGTGCGTAGAGCGTCAAAAATGAAAACTATAGTTTATGCTATGAAAGGGCTTCCTGATGCAGAAGCTATGCATCTTCTGGGGAGTGAGATTTATGATGAGACAAACTACAAGGAGAAGCAAATAAATTCTACCCAATTGAACAAGATCGTACAGTCATATGGAGGAATTCCAAAACTTTTGGGACTGGTAGGAGGATTCATACGTGAAGAAAATGATAAACAAAAAGCCTATAGAATATTGTCGAAGGAGAAAGAAAAATGGGACAGTGAAATCGGGAGAATAGAGTCCTACCTGTTCGCCCCCAGAAAAAATTTAATGAATTTTAAACCCCATTTTCTAATTCAAATTTCCAATTAAAACCAATCCAGACGATTTCCGGCACACTCTTTTCAAATCTCATTGTCCACCTTGGTGTTTTCTGCTACTCCCAATACTTTTCCCAACACAAACACGATAATAAAATTACCAAAAAACGAAATAAAATTGTTAAAAAAATTACATACCTCTGTAAATTCTGTCAAATCATCAAAAATTCAGGTCTGTGGGTCGCAGAAATACGAGAGCCATATCAATTTGTAATAGAAATTCAGTGAGTCAACTCCGGGGAAGAAAAATTTGCGAGAGAATACAAATCATCGGAGCCTCTGATGCAATCCATGACTGAAAGACAGTTCAAACACCAAGACGAGGAAAGCCCGCAATGTTGTTTTTGTGAACTCCAATTCGTGGAGTCAAATGCAAAAAGAAGTTTGTTGCGTGATTGAAGAAATGAAGGCCATGTTCTGCCATGTTCTGCCGGTAACTGAAGGATGAAGGCCCGTAACTGAAGGATGAAGGCCATGACGATGACGAGTAACTGAATGAGCAAGACTATGACGGAATGTGCACAGATGTCAGTAGAGAGAATAAGGGTGGCCCTAAAAAGCTGTACACAGATGTCAGACTCAGAAGAAACCCAAGTGTCGACCTCACAAAGAAAAAGATGACTAAAGCTTGTTTCAAAGGAAGGCCTATCGGCCTAATTATTATTTTTATTACAAGACATTATAGTATCATTATTACACGACTCAACAATTTTGGAATGAAGATATTGTCGATGGGTTAACTAAGAGGATGAAGTGCAATAACATGTTTCATAGATGTATTTACTAATCAATGAGTGATCGAGTAGTCTCATGAGGCCATTGCTCATTATTTTTCTAAGAAATGAAAATAATAATGTTTCAGTTAAAATCATTTAGGTATTTTCTTTGGGTGCACAATAATAATAAAGTGAAGTGTTTTGTGATATTTCAAAGGGTGAATTACAATATTTAAACTTCTTGTGCAAATCTGTTGTGTAAGGAAGTCATTATTCATTATTTTTCTAAGAAATGAAAATAATAATGTTTTAGTTAGAATCACCTAGGTATTTTATAATAATGAAGTGTTTTGTGATATTTTAAGTGGTGGATTACAACATTTAAACTTTTTGTGCAAATCTGTTGTGTAAAGGGAGGCCATTGCTCATTATTTTTCTAAGAAATGAAAATAATAATGTTTTAGTTGGAATCATCTAGGTATTCCTTCTAGGTGCACAATAACAATGAAGTGAAGTGTTTTGTGACATTTCACATGGTGGATTACAACATGTAAACTTGTTGTGTAAAGGATACTGACGTGGTTGTTTATTTTTGCAAGGTCCAAGGAGTTTTATTGAAACACAGGTTTATTAAAGTGTAAGCATGTGCATATTTATGATTTTTTTAGGCTTCTATACCTTATACAACTACAAATCATATGGAATGTGGTATAAAAAATCAACAATTCAAATTCCATATTTAAAAAAAAAACTGAAAATGATTTGTCAATTTTCATTTTTTTTTTCAAATGAATTCCTAAAATTTTATAAAATAAAATTATTTTCGTTTAAAAATAACCAATTATTTTTTT
>APFE031172147.1:8007-43669 GCA_000404065.3 Pinus taeda | reverse complement strand
CTATTTAACAAAGCATATAAAACTATTTTAACAAAAGCAATTTCAAAATTTATAAAAATCTATGAAAAACTCACTCGAAAGCAAATCAAAAGGAAATTTACCCTAAAGAAAATCTAAAGAGGTAAAAGCCTACTAAGATGATTCCAGGTTGTTTTACTCGGAAACAATCAAACCAAGGACCAGTTCATGCAGAATCATAAACCAGTCAAAAACAAAAATCAAATTCTTTTGTTCTTTTCGTAAGAATGAAATTCACAACTTCAATCAACAAGCTTGTTCGAAATTCCGCAAAGAGACAACACAAAGGTAGGTTTCTCACACAGGGAGACTTTACGACAGGTCCGACTCCTAAGAAGACTGACAAAACCAGAGAGATCCAAGGTTTCACAACTTCTAAAGTCAAAGTCACTACAGGACCAATGCAAAAATCAAACCCTAAGGCTAGAACTTCTATGAATTTCACTAAAACTCTTGATGCTAATGAAACAAGTTCAAGTGAAGATCTCTGACAGATAACCAATGGATCTGGGTAGTAAAAACTAATGAAAGATAAAATCTAAAGGGAAAAAATGGAAAAAATGGAAATTTCTCAATTTTTGACAAGGTACGCAGGCAGCCTGTTTGCACAGGTGCATGCACGCTCTGTGTACAAAGCTACAGTGCATACAGGTACGCACTGTGCTCAACTCAGAGGGTATGTACTACTGAAAATTAAGAAAAACTAAAATCTAACTTAACTCTAAGCTAGCCCACCCAAATACACAGTCCAACAGCCAAAAACCAAAAAAGAAATGACTCTTTTCAGATCAAAGTGTCACTCAAAGGAAACATCAATCACATCAATGGAGTCCCCAGTCGAGTCGCCAATTTGTCATGCGGAAAGAGTTAATCTTGTGGACAAAACCAACCTCCCTAGAAGCCTAAGACTTTCTAGTGACAAACAAGACAATTAAGAGCAATCCTCCTCTAAACATGCATTTACCATACGAGAAATCAAGTGTTTTAGATCCTACCTGTAGTCCAACGCTGTTGTAGTAGTCTAGCCTCGTCGATCCAGATGAGCTCCTCCTTCACCTCGAAACCTACATTCACTAACAATCAAACGATTACATAGCACCTGAATATCTCATAAAATGAAACATATTCAACATATAGACCAAGGAGTATATGAAACAACTCATTAATAACAAATTGTTGAGAAGAATGGACTTATTTGTATTAATAGGAAACAAAAGAAACCATTACAACCTGAGCCTTGGTGTTGTGCAAGTTCCTCCCAGGGTCCAGCAAGAGTTTTCCTTTACTTTGATAAGCTCACCCACTTCCAAATGAAACAAGAAAGGATGGTAATCTCTCCTCACAAGCTTCTACAAGGAAGTCCTAATTCCAGCAGCATCTACCCTTTGGAATGTTCAGCTTTTAACCTCCCCTCCTCCTGGCCCAATGCCTGTATTTATAGTGTTCTAGAGGAAGTTAATCAGTTCCAACATCAATGGGATAAGCCCTCTTTTGGATGGGGTAGCTCCTCTCTTGATGGGATAAGTTCCTCTTTCATAGGGATGCATGAACCATCTGGAGGCGCTCATACACGTCAAACACTCTTCTAGAATGCTCTAGAAGTGACCACAAGTAACTTTTTTAAGATGAAACTCGCGCCTTTTGACCTTTACAGGGGTACGCACCCAACCCTTGACATACAGAGCGTACAAGTACGCAGGTATAATGAACTTGGAGTGCGTGCACGCAGGTAAGGTAGAAAGAACCTGCATACCCAGGGATAAACATGATTTTTAAAGACTTTCTCTCTTTCTTGAAGTTTGACATGCAGAGCAGAGGTATAAGGCTTGCCAAGGAGGATAGTATGATTGCTGATGGAGCCATACTAACTGCAGATAGTCATGGTGACAAATTTTAGTGTAACAGGAACCATTGAACCACAATGGTGGGGAAGTAAGCCAGGTGTTTTCAAAGGAGATGCAGGACCTTGAAGTGTCAAAAATCGAGGGCACCATGAGGACCTCAACGCCAAAGGCAGTAAATGTACCAGAAATTCTCAGACAAGTAGCAAGACCTGTCCGGATGCTGCTCTATAAACCACGGTCTAGAAAGTGATCTATGCAAGCTATGGGAAAGACGGTGAATTTTGAAACAAACGAAGGAATTCTGCTTAAAATTTTGTCTGTGACAAGCCTTGAAACTTGGGATCTCATGGACAACAACAACTCTCTGGAAAAAATGCAACACAAGTTGTGGTAGATATTGAGTATATGGGACCACAAGTTACAAATTTTTTGTACGTACACAAAGAGATCATGGCTCTAGCATCTCAACTAGAGTAAAATCGTATGAGGAGTTGCTTTGTGTTAACTGAGCAGAGCAAAATGAGCATCATCGGTAAGGCGAACTAGTAGGGGCAATGGAGTAGGAACTTGAAGAAGTGTTGCAAGAAGCAAGGATGGAACAACGAGGCATAGTATGTCACTCACAGGGATGGTGAATCGTGAAGCTTGGGCCACGTGCCTCACCGCATCGATGAGTGACTCGAGATAAGTCACGATGATTATGTTGGGCACCTGTTCGGCAGTGGATCCCCCACATAATAGTTTTGGTCCTCAAAGCTTGCATTTTGGGAAAAATTATGGTGAAGATTCCACGAAGTGTGTAGAGCGTGAATTGTAATGGGTCAAGTCCAAGGGTAGTTTGCCCTAAAATATTATAGGTTAATCTAGAATGTGTCAGCTTTCCCATGGTCCGCGGACCATGGAAATGTATAAATAAAGCAAGGATCTAGGTTTAGAAGGCAATTTTTTGGAGAATAGCTTTGATATAGATCTAAAGGTATGGGTTTGTGAAAGTAAGAGTGCTCTGGAGTCTGTAAGTCTGAGTCGTGAGTGGTAGTGGTTAGAGTAATGCAGTTGTGTGTGCAAAGGCCTAGTAGAGTTTGTTGCTGTGTACGCGAGCCCCTACAGCTGTGGGCACAGGGAGGAAATGGATTATGTTGAATGGAAGATTAATAAAGATAAGTATTTTGGAATTATTGTGTATCTTATTGTAGATCTGAATGTTTATGCTTATGTTATGGTCTCGTGAGTGTATTTAAGATTTATGATTACGCGCACTAGGTTTAAATGTTAAATGCTCAATTAAAGACCTTAAAGAATAAATCAGATGTATAATAACTGTAATAATACTAAGGATCTAAGAAACCCCCATCACTGATCTTCGCGAAGGCCAGGCAGCTGCGTAGAATAGCATAAGTGATTAGATCGGATTGCGACCCCTCCAGACCTCATCAAGACATCCCTAGGGTGCGGAAACCTAGTTTTAGCACTGTCCTATACTACCTCAGGTGAGACTTCAATCTGCGCTGCATGAACTATTGTCGAAAGGGCTGGTAGTGCAGGATTTGTTTGGCTAAAATCTCTTCCAAACCTGGGTCAGGGCCCAATAAGCCAACACTCTTTGAAAGGTGGCCCCTGCATTTTTTATCCCAAAAGGCATTTTCACATACATGAAAGTGCCCCATGGAGTGGTGAATGCAGATTTTGCCTGATCACCTGGGTGGACTAGGATCTAGTTATAACCAGAAAACCCATCTAACAGTGAGATTCTAGTTGAACCTACTACCCTCTATAATATGTGATCCACTTTAGGAAGAGGGTAGTTATCCTTGAGTGAAACTTTATTTAAATTCCTAAGGTCAACACAGCCTAATTTTGCTAGTTTTCTTTCTTGTAGGTACCAAATTAGAAACCCAATCTGAGAATCTAATTGGTGCAATAATCTTAGTTTCATACCTTCTTTTGATCTCTTTTTTCGATTGAAGGCAATAGAATGGGGTTAATCCTTCTAAGCTTCTATCTAATAGGCTTCTGGTTTTATTTTAAGGGAATGGTGTGTTGTATTATGTTGGTATCATAGGACTTAAGGTCCTCATAATTCCAAGAAAAAATGTCTTGGAATTCCTTTAATAGTTCTATTCCACTTTTTCATTGGGAGGTAAAGACTTTGAAAGCTTGATCATCTTGGGATCTTCTTCAAAGCCTATGTTACATTCCTCAATGTCTGATTTTAAGGGTTCCATTTTTGGCTTTCTAGGGACATCGTTTGAATCAAATAAGTCCTCCAAAGGAGTTAATCCTTTGGGAAAATAAAAATTCTTTAAGATTGATGACTTTATATTCTTCATTGATTGCTTCATCAATTTCCATTTGTTTTAGGTTTCGAATATATGATTTTGTAAAATTTGTTGGATGGAATCTATCTATGCTTTCATCTTCTAATTCGTTAATTTCTACTTTATCAGTGTAATCAAAATCTAATGTTATGTCTGTGTCTATGTTTCTATTTACAAATAAATCATCTAAAGTTAGAAAATTGTTAATTTGTTGATCATTATCAAAGGCTTGCTAGTTCTTTAAGTTGTCAGGAATAGTAGGTCTATGCCAAACCTCAGTAGTGTACTGATGGTTGGGCTAAAATGGCAACTTGCAAGTACTAGAAAACATCGCTAAACTGTGAGCTTGCATATTGTGTTTTCTTGGAATAACAACAAGCTTGATTTCTAGAAAAGTAATTAGTATTTCTACAACTATTCCTCTATAAAATCCTATCTTAGGATCCCTAGTCATATAAACAACATTAATTTGTTTTATTACCAACTTAGAATCTCCCATAATAGAGACTCTTATGGCTCCTAACCTTTTGACCAATTTCAGACCTGACAAAAGTGATTTATACTTGGCCATGTTGTTTGTACATTTAAAGTTCAATTTGTAGGCATGACCCTCTGAATGATCATTTTCTAAGTTGTAAATCCATACTTCTACTCCTACACCTAGTTTTTTCACTGACCCATCAAAATTAAGATGCCATAGAATTTCATGTTCATAATTATTACTGTCTGGGGGAATAAAATCTTCTTTGACTAAAGTATCTAGGTCATATTTATTATCTGAAATCTCATGAATTTGGACACTTTGGTTGTCTTCTGTCACTGTAATTTCTTTTGGTTCTTCCATGATGCTATCTGAAGTATCTTCTTGTTTAGATTCAGCATTGTAAAGAATGAAAGAATCAATATCAGAATGCATTGAATATATAGGAAATTTTTGAGGTCTCTCCTGGGTATTTACTACATAGTTCATTAGAGTCTCTCTATATAGTTTCTTAGGATGTCTAAAGACTGGATTGATATGCTAGCATATGACATGTCAAGTTGCAAAGATCCCCAGTGTTCGACACCCCATGATCTAGACAACAACATACCATATTTAGGTCGTATATCAGCAACAACTATGTCCATAAGAATGGTCTTAGCAGGATACTACACTACGGAAACACACAGGTCTTTTATAAATCCTAGGCACTTAACTTGGCTTGAATCAAATGAAAACAGGTCTTTGTAGGGTCTATGATATCCAAGTTTAGCTTCTCCATAACATATTTAGGCATAAGATTGTGTGAAGCCCTATAGTCTGAAATGGCATTATGTAGGATTTTATCATGGATGTTAAGGCTAATGTACAAGGGTGGTATCTCTCCTTCCATTGGTTTTCTATTAACATCAGGACTGAAAATTAACACAGGTTGATCATCAAATAGGTTAACGGAGTCTTCATTTTCAACAAAGTTTAGAGATTTTCTTCTTTGAGATCTGTAAGTTTCATGTTTAACCACTTCTGTTAAAGGAACTCATATTTTGATTTTGGCAACCTCTACTCCCAAATTGAAAGGTAGAGGGGATTTGTCTATTTGAACATTTGAAATCTTAGCAACAGGGTTTGGAGTATTTTGTTCTTCTTTTCAATGTTTAGAGTATTTTTAATTGGATTTTCTAATATAATTTTAGGAGATTATTCCACTGTTTCCTTGAGGGGAACTGAAGTGGAAGGTTTCTCATTATAAGGTTGGTCATTGGTTACATCTTCAATGGTGGATTGGGAGGGTTCTAATTTGGCCTAGAAAGGAACTGTAGAGTTTTTGTAACTAGAGAAACTTTCACTTTATTAGGCTGATTAGGTACTGCTTTCTTGTTTTGGTCCAGAACATCAGTGTTCTTTTTGCTCCTCAAATTGTACTATTTATGCACTTTGAAGATAGCAGAATCATATCCTTGCTTGTAGTCAAAAGATTCTCTAGTTTGGGTCTATAACTGTTGAACCATGTATAATTCTTGGTCATCCTAAGTCAGAAAGACCATTTCTTCATCATCTAACCCCATCAACTTGATTTGAGTGTCTAGCTCAGGGTCTTCTTGATGGGAAGTTTCAAAATAATTCTCTTGGAAAGGAGTTCTAGTGTTCTGATCAGGCCCATTTTTACCAGTATTTTGGTTATGGTTTGGATTCCTTGCTAGAGGTGCTTGTTGGTTATCCCAGTGAGGTTTCCTTTCAATGATTTCTATCCTGTCCATTAATTTTTCCATTCCTTTAGCTAAAGAATCCATTTTTTGGTCAAAGGGTGAAGTTTCATCTTTCATGGATGCTCTCCTTTCGTTTCTAACCCTAGCTCTTTTGGATAGCAGATTATCTTCTACACTAACTACTACACTTTGCATATCTTCTAGCATAGGGGGATTCCTTTCTCTAAGTTGAAAAGCCATGTCAGTGTCAAATCCGTATGGAAACTTTATCAGGGCTAAGCCAGGTGGAGGCCTAAGGTCAAGTGGTATTGGGTTATATACATGGTTGAATCTAGTACAGTAGTACTGAATGGTTTCGTTTGGTCCCCTCTCGAGGTTTTCATATTCAGAAAGAATTTGAACAGGGTTCTTTTTCTTCTCCCACCTATTTAAAAATTGTTGGTAAAAAACATCTAAACTATCTATACTATTAGGAGGCAGAGATCTAAACCATGTTCTCACGTCTCCAGTTAGAGTTTGAGCAAAAATTCTCATTTGGACATCTACTATGTCAATTTCATGTCGTTCAAAATAATATGTCATTTTCTTTGTGTGCTATTGTGTTTTGTAAGATCCAGTGCCATCGAATAAGACAATTTTACTCTAATAATCTTTTGGTAAGGCACCTTGAGGAGCAGGCATCACAAGAGGGGCATATCTAAGTGCCATAGCTCTAAGTTGGATAGGATTGAGAACAGGAGTTGGGTTAGCAAGGGGATTTGGAGTAACAGGGGTAATGGGTATTTGATGGGTAGTGATAGGCTGATGGGGAAGTGAAGGTATGAATGGAGATGAGGAATGAACTTCAAAAGTGTGGGGAAATGATGGTGAGCTAAAAGAAGTTGAAGCAGTTTCAGAAAGTTCAGGGATTCTATCAGTAGTAAGGGATGACTAAGGGGAATTCAGAAGGTACTAAACAATTGACAAGTTTTCCCATTGGATTTCAAGTTTTGCTATAAATTTTGGATCTAGAACTGTGTCCTCAAGTTCACTCTCAAACTTGGTTCTAAATAGGGAATGGTCAAAATACTCGTCAAAAGTGAGGTATTCTATGAACAGACACTCACTGGGGCATGAATTGGATCTAAATAAAGGTCTTGGGCTTACTGAACTTTCTTGCCTTCTAATTATTCTCAGAATAAGGTTGGGATTGTCAAATACAGGGGGAGGATTTGGATCAGGGTTGGCCCTGGTATAGTGAGTTCTTCTTGAAGCCAGATTTTGAGCTTTTTCTAATTATTTTCTTTTTTATGAATTTTTAAAATAAATTCTAATAAACCCTTTAAGAGGCTTGAAAATAAAAATTTGAATTTCTCAAAGGTTTATTATGACTGGGGGTTTGATATCCCCATTATGGTTGCCACTATGTTATCACTCAGAATTCTCCCCTAGAAGTTATCAAGGAAGGAATAATTCGACGTAATCACAAACCTAATATTTTAGACTCAGGTTCTAGCTAACCTAAGTCCAGAGAGGGCTCTCTCTTTATAATTTCACCTTATTTGGGTAGGATTTTAGGCTAGTTCTTGATGCTCATGATGTTTTGTTTTGATTGGATGGTGGAATTAAGAAAACAGATGGGCAAAACAAGTATTCAAGCCATTTGGCTATGGATTCAATCAAAGAGTGGTTTAACTAGATCAGATCAATTACTAAAGTAAGAGTTCACAGGATAGGCTAGCATAGCAAAAAGAAAATCTACAGGTTCAAATGGATGAGGTAGTCCTAACTAGGGTAAAGGGTAATGAAGAATCCTTAAACCAGGATTAAGATGAAGAAAAGAAGGATGATCAGTAGCAAAGGGCAACTAAGAATCCTTTACTATGGACCAAAGGGGGAGAACTACGGAAGTAAGGGAGCAATTAAGAATTCCCAGACCAAGATAGTTTAGCAGAAAACATATAGAAAGTAAACAGTTAAAATAGAGAGCATTATATCATTCCGTGTTTACTATTCAAATTTCATAAGAGACACATGTGAATATTTATAACATGACGAGAAAAAAATATTTAAACATGAAAAGATAATACTTATTTGGTTCCAACTGTGCACAAGAATCCAGTGAAATGTCTTTAACTTTATTCCATGATCTAGCAAGACCAATCTAGTCTTGAATACAATAGCTCCTTAGCTCGATATAAAATGTCTATAGAAATATATTTTAATCCACCCTAATTACTTCAATTTGTGAAGTATTTATACAAAAAATGTTACAAAATATCTCATAACAATATGAGAATTATTCTAGGAAATTGAAAATATCTTCAAGCATGAAGATAGAGACAGATGGAGAACTATTTTCTTGTTGTCCCTTTTATTGTGATTGTGCTGGCTGTTGTAATTTGGATTTGGCTGTTTCAGTTGCTTGATACTTATGTGCTAGAATCACTTTATCTCTTCTACCTACTGATACTCTTTATCTGCTACACTTTGACTCTGTTTTACTTGTTTTACCTGGCATATAGATTTACTGCAGTAAATTTATAGTAAATATGTTAGTTTCATCCACCATTCACTTTTAGGTAATTTCATCCTTATCATCTTTCTATATATCTCCTCAACTTCAGTATACTTGGAAAAATTTGACATGTTGAAGAATAAGTGCTTGACCTCATGCTCTATGAAAAACAGATTTTCCAAATTATCATATAATACCTTTCCAGTGGGCAAAGATTTTACCCCTGAAATACTAGCTTGGCTATTAGCCAGCTTGTTTGGTCTTTCAACATAATCATCTTGAGTCATCAACTTGTCATGTATTACCATAGGATTGGGAAGTCTTTTTTCTCTTAAAATACCAAACTTTTTCATAAATCTATCAATGTCAGCTTGGATGCTCTGGCATTTTTTCTCAAGATTGAGCATGAAGTTCTCTCGGTGAGAATCTTCTTGATTCTATGATTGTTCCTGTTCTATCTTCTATGTCTAGTTCATCAAGTTGATACATGTTTCTACTGTTCAGGAATGCTATCAATTGGTTGGCCTCTTCAGGCTTATCTCCAAACTCTTCCATTGTCTTGTGGATTGCTTCTATAGCCACTTTCACTAGTTCAGTTTGTTCAAAAATTACTTGAATAGATGGCCAAACATCATCGATAAAGTCAATGATGTTGGCCTAAAGAAGTTCTTGTATGTGTCCTAGTAGCTATTGCAATGTTAAGTCCTTTTCAATGACTTTTATTCTTTCTCCCATTCCTTGATTCTTTTGAGATTCTTCCTTCTGTTGTATTTGTGCAAGTTTGCAATCAATTTCCAAACTTGAGACTTTTTCTCTAAGTTTTTTGAGCTCAATAGCCTAGATGGTCATTTCCTCCATGTCTTTTACCAATTCAGCTATCTTTTCTGTGGATGTCCCTATGCTTGTAGATGTACTTGTAACTAGCAAAGTAGTTGCTGGTGGAACTGTTTGTGCTAAGGAAGTAGCCAATGTGGAGGTTACTGTTGTAGAGACTACAGGAATTATAGTATAAGGAGTGGTGGCCAGCTCACTCTGTCTGGACTGTACCAAGTTATCCAGCTCTTTGTCTACTTCTTTCAGTTGATCATTCAACTTAAGGACTAAGTCCATAAGATCTTCCTCCTTCTGAGTTTCCAATAATTTAGTTGTTTGAGGATGATGTAGAGGAGGAATTTTGAGCTGCTTTTTTAGTGCAACTATATCATCATTTTCCTTTTAATAAGCTTTTCTACAACTTTCACATCCTTGGAATCATGCCTTAGTTCTATGAATAATTCCTCTAAGGAATCTATCCTAGTATCCTTGGCCTGTGAAGAGGCCTCCTCTAACTGGAAATGCGTTGATATGTTATTCAGCGAATTTTGGAGTTCGTGTGCTGCAATTTCCTTGTTGGTCAAAGTGGAATAGACCATTTCCCTAGTCTGCTTATGTAATTCTATTTGGTCGATAAGATGGAAATCCTTCGCCAATACTTCAAAGTCTGTTTTCAGGTAATCTGATATTGACCCGGGATGTTGTTTAGTAGGATTCATGAAATTCATCTACATTTTACCCTATTTCACATCAAAGGCTGACATTAGCCTTATCTGATTACTAAGATCCATTCTAAGGTAATGTGCATAGCTTTGGGCCTTCAACCTTTCATTTGTTGTCTTTATTTCTTTATATCTTTCTCTAATGTCTTGGCTCTGGCCAGTTGGAGCCCTAAATGAGGATACTTACACGTGTCTCTCCAGCATTTGAGCCTGTGAAGTGGAAGGTTCTTGTGTACCTCCTGAGGGAGTGGTCTACCTGCTTTCTTCTCTTTCTATACCTGTAGTTCCAGCTGTTTATTTAGTGAACTCTTGTTCTAAAAATGGAGTCAACCTTTGCCTCTTGACATAAGTCTGTGCAATAGGTCTGCTAGAAGGAGTGGCCTCCTCTCTATCTCTTTTGGGATTCTTCTCCTCATTTAGAGGAGTCTATAAAATAGGAGGATTACTCATGATATGTTCTAGCTGAGCCAACTCTTCTGACATCTCTGGCTGCTCTGATTCCTCTTGCTATTGACATCCTTCTTCTGTTGTTTGCTCACTATGTCCCTATGTTTCCTTTTGAGATTGGGATTCTCCTGGCACTTGTACAAATGAATCTTCATCAAGTCTTCTTTCTAAATCAATCAACACATTATTGACAACAATTTTTGTGCTATCTCGATCTACTAGAGTATTGTCCACCCATTCTAGTTGATTTGCATACTGTTCAATTTCAGAAATTCTATGGTGGATGTAGGGAGATAATTTATTTTTCTATCTTCTGTTACAGATGAAATATAAAGGGTCATATCTCCATATAAAACTTTGTTTCAGTTTCAGCCTTTGGAGGATTTCTTCTGCATCCTTTCCTACTTCCCTACTATTACATATGAATGGGCCAAGCTGGTCATTTATCCTGAGATGAGCTTTCTTCTTGGCTTTCAGAAAATGCACCTCATCTGAATTAATCATTTGCCTGTAGTACTACAGAGCAAACAATCTCATGGGGAGGTATCTGGGTAGTTTGTAGGGAGCTAGCTCACATCCATATATTCTGACATCAGTGTGATTTCGATACAATTACCCATCTCCCACTCTATATTGCTTGGACAACTGTAGGACCCTCCTGATATCTACACTGGTTCTGGGGGGAGGACTTCCTAATAACATAGTTACCACTGGGTGCACAAAGAGATCTATCAAATCAGTATAAGAATACGATGAATCATATAGGTGGATTAATGAAGTCTAGAAGACCATTGATCTAGGGTTTCCTTTGGTATCAAGCTTTTGTAGTGTGAGGGGGAATTTATCAGCTTGATAGTACAGGAAAAGATGATATAAAACTGAAGAATATTTGAACACTCTTTCATTGTCCATCCTCATGAATTGATCATGCATTTTATCTGCAATGAACTTAGCATAGTCAAACATGATGGTAGGGGGCTGCCTAGGAGTGTAGAGGGACATAAAGGCTATAATAATTTCATCAACAAATTCACTTATACTCTGGCCTAACACGCTAGATATCATTTATATGATGTCTCGACCAAGATCAGAGAATATGGTTGACATATAAGGAGGAGGGTCCTTTGGAATGTATTGCACTTCCCTAATGAAGGTCTGGAACAACTGAGCAAGTTTGATTGAGGTGAGTGTAGGGAATCTGTTAAGTAAATCTCCAACAAAAAGAGGGGTTAGGTTTTAGCCTAGTTGTAACTGTAGCATTTCATTTATGGACTCAGTAGTGATGGTAAATAATACATAATGGTGAGGAGTCATCACTGCTCTTTGGTTGGGGCTATAGTTCATGTGGCAATAGTGGATAATCTCTGGGAAGATATGAACTCTGGGGAATCGGTACTTGGGTAAAGCTGATTCCCAAATACCTATTTTGTCTGCATGGTTCAGTTACTGGTCTCTGTACCTACAGTATAGTTTCAAAGGGGATTCTTGGATAGAGGTATCTTTAATTTGAAAACCTTTATCTACCAATGGGAGATGATCTAAATCCATGTGGGGAGTAGAAATTGGTAGGACGTTTAATGCAATTGGAGTAGCCATCCTTGGTTCTTGTGGATTCAAGGACGGGGACGAAGGGTTTTCAGTTAAATTCGGGAAAACTGGTCTAATTCAGAGTATTTTGGAGTGGCTAGGCAACTGTCTTATTGAATTACTTAGTCTTTTAAAGCAATTGAGTACCTGTTTGGGAATAAAACAGGGTTTCTCAGTAAATTTGGGTAAATACCTGGTTTCGACTCTAAATAGTTTGATGGGCGGCTATGCATGGTTTGTAGGAAGTGCACGTGACCGAAAGGTGGTTTGGAGTTTTAGAAGCTTTAGCAAGTTGGCAATTGGATGTGGGTTGACGGTTCCACGTACTCTGGTGCTTGCATGGAGGTCTGGGTGGTCTTTTTCATGATAAAACTAAAAACAATGAGTTTAATAGTTTATTTGCAAAGTCAACTATTTTGGTTGGGACACGGGGATAGGTACATTTGGCATTAATCAGTGGATGAGACGTTTTGTCTTTTAGAGGGAGGTGGTAAGCGGCTTCGTTTCACACTGCTTCTGGGTTAGAGTGGTTTCGGGGGGAGGCCACCCGATGCCATTCATCGGGCACCACGTAGCAGCGAGGTTAATAGTGAAACCACCCATATCAAGAGGGTAAAGGTTGGCCTTAGGAGGCTTCCCAATATGATCATTGACCATTGGATCAAAAGGGACCAGATTGTATGGTGATCAGGGTGGGGATTTGATATAGTGTTTAATGGAGGGGCCCGGTGGAGGTTTAAGCGTGTCGGGTTTAATTAATGATGGATTATGAAGGTTTAATGACATCGAGGGTGATTTCATTAGCAGAGGTAGATTATTAATTAACCACTGATTGATTAATTAATCTCTTTTATTTGGTGGAGGGTTTTGGTTATTAATTAGTTGCTGATCAACTTAATTAACTCATTAATCATACGTTAATAAAGTATATGTTTCAAACTTTGGGGATAGGGTATTAAAATTAGAGGGATTTAATAAATACATACAGGAGAGGGTATTTTTGGGAAATATATACATAAAATTAAAAGTTAATATGAAATGAAGGCAGAAAATAACTTAGCACTAAGTATAAAATGAATTCTTTGCAATTTGTTTTTGTTTTTTCATAGAGAAAACATAAAAACTTAGGCTAAATACATATTTGTGGGTTTTTTGTGGAAAAGGGGTTTTCTTGGGGGTGATCACTTTTCTAAGGTTTTATCCTTAGGGAAAAGGATTTTTTTAAGGAAAATTAGTGAATTATGGAGGGGATGAATGCTTGTGAGAGGAATTTTAGTACTTAGGACCTATAAGTTATTAGGCCGAGGGTTTGGTCCCTCCAATAGTTAGAGAAATGCTCTGAGACCCTTTCACTTAAGGTTTTTAGGTACTTTAAGACTTTCCTTGGAAATTAGTTAAGTGAAAAATGTAATGAATGAGGGAGGTTAATCAATTGACTTTGTGTACTTTGATAAATGCTCAATTATCATCCATACTTTAGAATTTTGATGATGAAGGTAAATAATATGATCTTATCTAATCAATCATCACAATTCTACAACCATTCAACTACTTACCCATCTACTCATCCTACCATTTTTTCTACTCTTTATTAGGGTGCACTTAAGCTGGCAAACCCTTATCAAAACATTTTTCTTTCCCTTAAAATGGTATTATAACTAAGTCTAACCTTATTACATACAAGGGCTCAGATTAAACAATTGAGCTCCTTTTATTTACTCTACCTCTCTACTTATCTGCCAAGATTAAACAGTTTGGTCAGATTTTATTTCTCTATCTATAAGCATGAAATTCAAAACATGGAATAACCAAGATTAAACTGTTTGATTACTATGGATTGTGGTAAAGGTAACAAGCTGCACACAATCTTTTTATTCTACATCAAAAGTAAATGGTAGCGGAATTTTGACTTGCACACCTTCATGGTCTTTTTTCTTTCATGGGGTCCATTTTTCCATCTTTTTTGACCTTTTTCATTCTTTTTGTCCTTTGATTTTTATTTTAGGACATACCCTCTTTACATTTTTTAATTATTTTTAGTTTTTGAATATGGAAAACATTTGCAGAAAGAAAAGGTATGTACATATTACAGATTTGATCTTAGCCATTCAAAAATTATGACTCCTATTGGTATAGGAACATAACACACTGATAGCGAGACTACGCAAAAAAGGGGTACTTCAGCCCCCTCCAACTCAAAATTTGCAGATGATTAGGTTTGAACCATGCGAAGAAGACCCGAATATAAACATGATGCTCAGGATCACTGTGACCATTGGCGATGATAAAGGTAAGTAGCCAGAGGAAAGTGCATGGGTTTGCAAGGCTCCTGCTAAGGAACGCAAATTTGATTTAGAACACGTGAAGGAGACATTCATGGAAGCTAAGAAGAGATTCACGGAGGCCTCCACTTTAGGTAGTAAGGCTCAATTAGAACTAGGAATGGATCCTTGAATGCTAACTACCTTTCTGGAAACATGCATGAAGCTGCTACACGAAAGTAAGGCAGTAAAAGGACTACAAGAACTTATCACTAGGTGCGGGAGGCCAGGAGAACCGTCCGTGGTCCCGCAACTTGGAAAGCATGCATTGCGCACATGAAGGGAAATGAGGTTGACTGCGCAAATCGGTGAATATGAAATGGATCAGGTAATCCTGGATCTTGGATCAGATGCGAATGTACAACCAAAACAAACATGGGAACGAATGGGCCGACCCACGTTACAGTGGTCACCTATTCAGTTACAAATGGCAAACCAACAAAAGATCTTGACCATGGGAAGATTGCAAGGGGTAACAATAGATATTGAAGGTGCAAGCGTGCAGGTGGATTTTGGAAGTGATAGAGACCGTCGATGACAGTAATCCCTATCCCACACTACTAGGAATAGACTGGGCCACTAATATGAATGGAGTCATAAATCTTAAGAAGCGCAAAATGATCTTTGAGAAAAAATCACTATGTGTAGTAGTACCGCTAGATCCAGCCGAAGGAGCGTGATACACTAAATTGGTGCGCGATGATGATAATGATGACGATCTCAATTGCATTTACAAGATAACTTTGTAAGAAGGGGATTGGGTGAATCCGACTGTAGCTGGAAGGATTTCATGGGAGCATGAAGGATCCTACACCTCGGATTCAGAGGAAGAGATAGAGTGATGGCATAATCGGCTACACGAAGTAACAACACTTAATTGCAACATGATGGTCAGATCATTGTGATGCATGACAACAGAAGTAAGGGATCTGCCAACATATGATGGGTTGACAGTGGTGGATGAATTCCTGAGAAAATTTGAAAGCAAAGTACCAGAACAACAGCGGTTCAATGTGCTAAAGTGGGAATTGTGTGCGACACCCACACGATGGTGGGGTACACATCAAGGAAAATTCGAGGACTGGCGCAGATGTAGAGGGATGATGCACCTATGATTTGGAAAACCCCAGATGATAATGCGATCCAGTCAGTAGGGGTGGAATGACTTACACACGCACGTTTCCCGATGGGTACGGACATATGTTGTACAGCCCGCACAAGTACACACCACTCCCAGAATAGAGAATCAGAACTAACCACAACAACAAGAAAGGCAACATGCGCTACCAATTATCCACGAGGAAGCATTCAATAGGGTGTGTGAAGTACTGAATAGGGTTCACTAGGTAGGATGCACTGATTGGGACTTGTGCATACCAGTGGTTCGATGGGCCTATAGGACCATGTGTAAAACCCTAACCGTGTAAATGATTCCAATGATGTGAAACAAAGTAGAGACTGTAATTTCTGAAGAGAATGCAAAGAGGAATCCGCATGTAATAGCTCCCGTAGTTGTGACAGTGTGCAAAGACCAGGACGAAGAAATTACATAGCTACGTGAGGTCGAACACATAGAGATTCAGGAAGCCATTTGGTGAGGGAACCTTAGACTTTGCGAGAAAGAGCAGGTACAATTGAGGAAGAAAAGCATTTTGATGGATGTTGAGATCAAGAGACTCGAAAATGAGGTCAAGCAAGCATATCTCGTCAACAAACCAAGGATGAAAAACAAGGTGCGGATGATCATACCACTGGATTAGAAGATTGTCACCGAGAATTTATGACTCTGCTACCATGGCTACGACCACACCTCAACAAATGCAGTAACTAGGGGAGCACACTACATATAGAATGCGCGACGCTGGCTATTGCGAAGGCAATTGAGGAGTTTCCACGGACTATACTGGAAGGCAAGTTAAAGTCTCGCACAGATGGTGTGACCACCTGAATAGCCATAGGGAGCATAGTCTCAGCACTACAAGCAGTTGAAAGACAGCATGGGACTATAAAAGAATATGCTTGGGAGGTGTGCAATAAGGAGGGTGTCCACAGAATCAACATGCCACAAGATTCGTGCCCACACACGGGGCGCTGCACTGCCACTCAGGTAGAATGGGAAGTGACCATTGGTGTCATTATTCATGATGGGATGTCTGATTTAAGGCAAAAGGGTGTGGGAAACGGGAATTTAAGACATGAATTAAGGGTAAGATTTGGGACAATCTTCCACCAAGAAAGCATTGATAGCCCAGAATTGGGGGAAGGGTCAAATTTGAATTCAAAAGGTGCTATAAAACTCCAGGGGCTAGCCATGAGACAACACTTATTCACTTGAGATTTGAGTAGTTGATTAGAGCACGAAATGTTGAGTGCTGAGTGATATTTGAGCCCCAAGGTTCGCGAACAACCGCAGGTAGTTCAAACAAGATGGCGGCTACCAGGAGAGTTTTGGGCTCTGTAGAATGAACCACCAATGAGGCCATGCAGAACCCCATGGTACATGATGTTCTCAAAGATACTGGGGTCGTGCTGGAAATCCCGAAATCACCTCAGATACCAAGGCCCAAGAAAAATAAGCAGGCAGTGGGACTAGTTTGCATGTCCTCGAGGAATCCACAGTTCAATAAACTCTTAATGGAAGAAAAGGGAAAGGTTGTCACCATTGAGATAGATGACAAGCAGGAGGACCTACAGGCTCTCGTTGATGAGATAGAGGAAGCAGAGGACATGGAAGAGGACATCTAGTCGGTGTGCTCTGTAGTGAAATTGCCTGAGCATGTCCCTCCGTGTAAAGAGAAAACTAAGATACCAAAGGATCTAGATGCCACCAAGAGCACACTCCAGACCCCGCTCCTCCCTAATGGAATTGTGTTTGAGGGCTCGCACCTGGGCCTCGTGCCCACAATGAAGTTTGAAGATTGGGACCTCGCATACAGTGAGATGTTCCCACACTTAGAAATGGAGAGCCTCATGAAGCAAAGCAAAGAGGGGCCAGTCACAACATTAGAGCCACGAAAAATGGTTGCGCAGTGTGGAAAAGGCTGGATTGCTTCATCTACTATGGATTCCACACTTTCACCATGTGCCCATTACTATTTTCATCATCAGGTAGCTGCTTTGCCTAGTGCACGATGGTTAATTATGGCTGGAGAAGCCTATTCCCATCGTGGCAGACCTCATCCATAGAATTTATTAGCTTCCCTATAAGGGAAAGTACCCCATGGTGATAGCAGGAAAAAGTAGATATTTGGCTCTCATGGAGGCCATGAAGAAGAAATATAAACTTGAGAAGAAAAAGACGGGTTATGCAATCAACAACATTAAAGATAAAGGGGTGCACGTAGCCACCCAACTCCTGGCCAATAAGGTAATGAGAAAATGTCATGATGATGAGGTACCAATGTTGGTAGTTTCATTGGCCAAATAATGTGAAAAAGGGGTCCAATTCAACTAGGCCAAGTTCCTCTGTGAGGAATTCTTGACCAACTGTAAGGAAGCCTAGGAGTAGGGCAAGACCTTCCACTACGTGTGGTTACTCTTGTCCATTTTGCTGGTAACGGGAGAACTACCAGAGGATAGTCAGTTCCTGAGCATTGAACAGGACTTACCAGAGGCTGCAAAGTACATGTCTCTCTAGGCTACCAAGGACGCGAAGTGGATTTGTGAGAAAAAGATATTCTGGGTGCTCATGGAGGCGAGCATCCAGATATGGATCAATAGAAGGCCGCGCTTGTCCCCCATAGTGCACAACAGTCTGTGGATCTTTGCAGACTTCAAGGTGGACATGCACAACATATATATCAAGGCACAAAAGGATCTGGCATAGTAGTGGACCAAGCTCCCTTTCATCGCCATTGATGATGCAATTTTTTCAGTGTTAGAATCATGGCCTCCCGAGTGGCGCACCCCAGATCTGGTGGAGCTGAATAGGGCAGTAGCACAGAAACAAAAGGATGAGACCAAGTTGTGCATCATGAAGTTGGTTGAGAAGAGGAATAGTGAAAAAGTGGTCATAGAGGTAAGGGCAGTCCGCGAGGTAGAAAAGGCAGTCGCAAAATAGGAAAAGGCCGCCAAAGTAGTAGCAACATCATAGAAAATAGGGGCCACAAAAAGACAGGACGAGGAGGGCCAGGACTTGTCTATAGGAGAGGAAGCAGAGGACACAGACCTCATAGAAGAAGGCAGGGACCGGGCACAACTTCCACCCAACTGAAAAGGCCGCACGTCACAGAGAGATCGGGTCCATGAAAAAAGGTCAAGGCATCCAAATTGGCCATTGACTCGATCACGTTAATAGAAGGTGACCTCTACGACATCAACAACACGGTTCACAAGATCACCAAGGAAGTGCTCCATGAAGCCATGTCAGAGCAGCAGATTGTGTTGGGGGCCCTAATGGTGCAGTTGCAGGAACTACAGGTGCAGCCCCCATAGGAAGGAACCATAGCCACCTATGGCGGAACAAGCACATCAGCGACAGAGAAATTGCTACATGCAAAGATGACCAACACCATAGTGCTACCGGAAGGGGCGCTAACAACAGAGAATGAGATCAAGAGAGCCACGGTGGGCAGGATCAAGGGACTTGGCCTTAATTTGGCTACCCTTCCGCGAGACACACTATACCAATTGCAAGATGGCATAATAGCAGAGCTCTGCGCTAGGGAGGGCCACGTGATTCAGGTGATGAGTGAGAAAAAGATCAACATCGAACACCTCAGCCTGCAGCGTGATGAACTAGTGTCACACAACCAACATATAGTGCAGTCAGTTGATGAAGCATATGGGCAAGTCCCAGAGTTGTCCATCACCATAGACTTATCAACAGAAATACGGATCCATTGTCTGGAAAGTGGAGTTTGAAACACGTGCGAGGAACCCACGCATGTGTAGCTAGAGCTGAATCTCCAAATTTTTGAGCTACGGCTGAAGGCACAACCTTCCACTCCTCTAGAATTTAGAGAGCAGTTCGTTAGTGCTATTCAAACAGGATTGGAAGAAACTGGATAGGCAGTATAGGATAGTACTGGTATGTTGGACCAAGCCTTTAACGTCCTCACATCCTTGTAGGAGGATCCCAACATATAGCACCTGGAAACAGAGGAACGTGAGCTTCAGGAGCAGTATGATAGTGTAAGGGGAACTGCACAGATAGTCATCCTCACTCAACGGCGAGCAAAGATCTAGCAAGCCAGGGCACTGAAAGAGCGGGTGGATTCTACAAGACACAAAGAGGCACTTCTCAGAGTGCGTGTCGAACCATGGGTTGAGGAGGCCTTCACTATTACAACAAATATCAAGGGTAAGCTTGCACAGATGCAGTGACTCTATGTGCTAAGAAAGGCAGTCAATCCTCACAAAGAAGCATCAGAAGATCACATGTAGCAGGTCCAACAAATTGCAAAACAATATGCAATAGACCTTTGAGCAGTACGGGACCAGTTGGAGGGGCTTCATGCCAAGATTGCTGAACCATCTAAGTGACTCAGGATGAGTCACAATGATTATTTTGGGGGCCTGTTGGGCATGGAATCCATGCACATCATGTTTTTGGGCTCAAAGCCCAAGTTTTGGCGAAAGGTATTGTAAGACTCCGTGAATTGTGGGCGCAGAGTTCGAAGTATAGGTTGAGTCATAGGGTTGTTTGCCCTAAGTATTGTAAAGTAATGTAATGTCATGTCGGCCTACCCATGGTCCATGGACCATGGGATTGTATAAATAGAGTGAGGCTCTAAATTGTAAAAGTAGTGAAGGGAGAAAATTAGAGAGATAGATGAATATGAATGGTTTGAGCATAAAGTAAGAGTCTAAGTGTATTGAATCGTAGTAGTAGGAAGAGACTCTGCAGGTTATGCACAGAGGCCTAAGTAGAGTCCATAGCTAAGTGCATGGACCCCTACAGTTGAGTGCGTAGGGTAGTGTCAAGTCTGTAATCTGGAACGAAGAATAATAAAGAGAAGTTGATTCCAATTTTTGTGCATCTACTTGTGTATTGCCTTCTTTACATTTATACCGTTTTGTTTATCGCACGCACTTATATGATTGCTGGATACACTGCTAATTTTCACTACTCTTACACAAATAAGTTAGGTAATTGGGTAATAACAGGATAAATAGGAAGAAACTTGGGTATAATACGGATCACAACCTGAGTAAGGCTACGCAGAGGCAACATCACAGGTTGCGAGGGACTAAAAAATGCATGTAGCGACATGCGCAGGGTCAAACTGTAGACTGCCATAAGCTCATCAGGCATCCCCAGGGTGAGGAAACCTAGTTCTAGTACCCTCCCATACTACTTTGGGCGAGACCTTAGTCTGCACTCCGTGGACTGTTGCCGAAAGGGCTAGTAGTACCAGGATTTGCTTGGCTAAATCACCTCTGAAACTGGGTTAGGCCCACACTAGCCAACATACGTAGCCTAGAAATGATGGGAAAATATACATCAAGGATGTAAGTGATTTTCCTTTGACAACTATCCTTTTCACTATCGCAAAGTTGGCTGGTAGTGTGACACTTCATTTGGTAAACAAATCATATATGCAGTATGCACTAGAATGTCTTGAGCCAAAAGTATTCAACTCATGTCAGGCCGTGCTATCTTCACTGAAAGAACAACTGACAAAGGTAAAAAGTGGTAAGATGAAGAATTTTAGCTATGGTTTGATATTAATTGCTTTTGCCTTAGAAAGAATTCCATTCATGCAACCATAACATGCAACACTGGGTGTAGCTAGTGCGAGAGATCCACGAATGCAGAGGTGGGTCGAATTGATGGCTAGACATGTAGGTCTATCAACAATAGTTTTTTCCACTAAATTCTTCAGTTGGCTCAATCGACAACACATTGTTGTCGAGGAGCATCCTTACACAAGGATGGATTTTTGTGGAGATCCAGATTTGATTTTACCAATGGGCACTCAATGGGGTGCTATAGGTAAGTTTTTTACTAAAATGTTTTTCGATTTTTTAGTTTCTACATGTTTTTGTGTTTTGATGTTCCAAGACAAAACTAAAATTGTTCTCATGCATGAAGATGTGGGTACTATTCGATCTATGAGGCACCAATAGGAGGCAGGTGGGCTAGCAAGGAGAAACATTGGGAGAGTGGTCCTCTAAGATTTTGATTTGGCCAAGACCTTGGCAGAGTTAAGGATCATGTGGTGGGATTAACCCTTGGTATTCCAGATGTTTGGATCGAGGAGTTACCTATGAGGTTGAAACACCATACTATTGGTGTTCTAGGCCATTAGATGTGGCTCTTGCACATGATAGCTCAGGATGTGACCTATTATCATGAGAATCACTAGCTCTACTTAGGATGTTTTTTCATGCATTTTGAGTTTTTAGGTCAGATGACCAAATGTGTCTTGGACACAAATTTTGTAAAAACTTTTAAAACATCTATCTATTTTACTTTCAAAGTTTTTATATGTATGGCTATATGCAATCCTATTCAACTAATGATGTGAATTGAAAATTTTACTTTTACATGTGTCGCAAATGTCGGTTTAACACATAGTTTGATAATGAGTCAGTTAATGTGTTAAAGCTTATGGAAATATGTTGATATTGAATGTACTCAAAATGTCTTTCCAAAAGACAAACTCTAAGAAACATACGAAGAATTGTTCGATTTCAGAAAGTATAAATGTTTGTTAGTTGTAGTACAACGAGTTGTGAATCCAACCTAATGATGATTCAGTGGATACCAGGTGAAATGGCATCAGAGAGAAGTTCGATCAATGCACTATGCTCAGTGATATTGTTCGTTGATCGACCGATACAAATCCCTTGAAAACTCACTAACTCGACCCTTGGAGAAAAAATGGCCTATGCTGCAAAAGATAGGTTCTGCATACTATGACTAGCACCATCGATGTAACCAACAAATTGTTCCAAAGGTTTCGACAACTACAACAAATTCAAAGCGGATTACTTAACCACATAAAAAATCTAAAAGACACACCAACACACACATGCAATTAAATCGTATATAATGATTTTTTACTACACTCAATTAAGCATAGTAATGTTTGAGATATAGCCCATTTCGGGGCTATTACAATGGAATTCCATCATAATCCACCAACTCGTAGGCTCCTTTTGCTAAAACAGGCTCTATAATATAAGGACCCATCCAAAGTAGTTCAAATTTCCCTACTCCAAGTTTATCAGCTTCCTGATTGTAAAGCAAGACCAGGTCTCCTTCTAAGAAAATGTGAGGCTTGACATTTCTATTATATTGCACTTTGATCCATTTCTTGTGCGCTTCGTTAACCAATTTGGCTTCATGATGGGTTTCATCCAGATGGATGAGTTCCAAGAAATGTGCTTCTTCTTCAGAAGTGTCGAGTAACTGGTCAATCACGAGTTTGAGAGATGAATTTTCGCATTGTATCGACAATATTGCCTCCAGACCATACACCAATTGGAAGGGTGTGAATGTAGTTGCATTTCTCACCGAGGTTCGATATGCCCATGAGGAAGAGTATATGATTAAATTCCAATTTCATTTAAGAACCCCTATCATTCTTTGAAGCATTCATTTCAAGACTTTGTTGGCAGCCTCAACTTGTCCATTCACTTGTAGGTAATATGGAGTAGAACTATCATGTGAAAGTCCTAACTTGGTAGTTAACTCACTCATCATGTGATTGCGAAAATGAGACCCATGATCTATAATTATGGCCTGCAGCACACCGAACCGGGCAACCACGTGGTTGAAAAAGAAAAGAGCAACCATTTCACCATTGTTGTTTAATGTTGGCATCGCCTCGGTCCATTTGGTAAAATATTCAATGGTGACTATAATGTACCCATTCCCCCCATCCGAGGTGGGGTTACATGTCATGAATTCAATGCCCCATTTGGCGAATGGTCCAACAACGACGATAGGATTCAATGGTGTAGGTGGTAATCTAGCTTTACTGTCATATATTTGGCATGTGTGACAACTTCTCACGGAAATTATGCAATCTTTGAATGTACTAGGCTAGAAGTAACCAACATGAAGAATTCTCTGCGTGGTCACATAACCAGATAAGTGTCCACCACAAGCACCTAAATGGAAATAATTCAAAACCTTCTTGGCTTCCTCATGAGTGAGGCACCTTCTTAAAATTATATCGATACCGTGATGGTAAAGCGTGTCGCCAACGATAAGATAATCTTTGGGTTGGTATTGGATACGTCGTTGTTGTGAGTGAGAGGTATCTGGCCAGAAAGTTTGGGTCTAGAGATAAATTAGTACATCTCCATACCACACGTCAGATGACGAAATTAGGAAAAAAGACTCATTTATAATTGATGTTTCTGATGTTGAATCGATAGAAGTCGAGGGAAGGTCACAAAGTAGCTTGGAGAAAACCATAGATTTCTTTGATTTGGACTTCAGAAATTCCAGATCAAACTCCTGCAAAATGACTATCCATTTTGAGTACTTTCCCCCCAACAATTGACGTGACAAAATATATGTCATAGGGTTGCAATCTGAAATGGAAGTGGTCTTCTGGAGCAGGATATAGTGGCGAAATATCTGTACAGATTGAACAGTTGCCAAAGCTAGTTTCTTGACATAAGAGTACATAATTTTTGTATCATAAATAATATATCAAATGTTCAATCCCATCTTCCTCTTGGACTAAAACGATGCCAATGGTTGTATCTGCAGTGGGAAGATACAGGAATTAGTCATTTCGATAATTCCGAGAATGCATTAATGAGGCTCTAATCAAGGTATCTTTAAGAGCATCGAAGGAAGCTTGCGCAACCTAATCCCAATGGAAGGGTATCCCCTATTTCAATAAACGAGTAAATCCTTTAGCCAATTCAACATAATTGGGAATGAACCTCCTTAGAAAGTTAGCCTTCCCTTGGAGTCTCTGTAACTAAAGTAGATTTGAAGGTGGAGGAAAATCAAGGATTACCTGAACCTTAAATGGATTGAGTCAAATTCCCTCCTTAGACACTATGAAACCAAGAAAATGCTCCAAACCAGCACAAAACACACATTTGTGTGGATTGAGTCATATTCTGTAGTGTCAGCATCGTAAAAATATAGCTCTCAAATGTTGCGGGTGATTAGTGTGTTTTCATGAATGAGCAGGTAAATCGTCAAGGTAAGGTTGAACAATATGTTTGATATCGTGGAAGGCATAATTCGTTTCCCTTTAAAATGTTTCCCCTACGTTCTTCAAACCAAAAGGGAGTTTCTGATAAGGGAATGTGCCCCATGGACAAATAAAAGAAGTTTTTGATTGGTCCTTTGGGCGGATATTGATTTGATTGTAGCCCGAAAATTCATCCATAAACGAGAATATTTTGCATCTGACACATTCATCAATAATCTAGTCGATAAAGGGAGTGGGATAGTTGTCTTTTGGACAAGCCTAATTTACATCCCTATAATTGACGCACACTCGTATTGTCCCTTGTTTATTCATGACAGGAACAACATTTGAAACCCAATCAGTAAGAGGAACAAGGTAAATGAAACTAGCATGCAAAAGATTTTTTCAACTTTCGCCTTAATGGTAGTAGCCTTTATTGGATGAACAGGTCGAAGGTGCTGTCATATTGGTTTGACATCAAGATACATTTTGATTTCATATTCAACTATACTAGAGCCAATTCATGGCATCTCCTCATATGACCATGCAAATATATCTCGAAATTCATAAAAGATAGCACGGTAAATATCAAGTTCTGATGGAGAACAAGATTTTCCAACATGAATGTTTTCTACAACATTAGGTTTGGTCGAAATATTGATAGAAATTGTCTCTTCAATATTTGACACATTTCACTCAGAATCTACTGTATCTATGAAAACTAAGTTCAAAAGAAAATCAACAACTGAAGGGTGATTAAGTTCATGTGAATAATCTTTGATGTGATCTGGAAGATTAGAATGATGATGATAATCCTCACATGGTTCTCCTTCCATCATCATTGATTGGATGATTCCTTCATCAGTAAAAAAATATACGTGAAAAAGGATCGAAAGAAGTACCAAATTCTAGTGAACAATCTACCCATACAATTGACAAAAATGGATTTGGGTTTGCTGCGCAAGCCAGAAAGATTGATTGCTATGCTAGCTCAATAGGGCTTAGCGGCATGATTTCAGAATTACTATCAACTTCAAAACTATTGGTAATCATGCTTAAGTTAGATGAAGTGGAAGATATCATGTTGCAAGTCTCCAATTTTTCCACTTCTACCAAATTTGATGGTGGTGGTAGTGCAAAAGCACCCATTAGGGAAGAGTCTTTAAAGAGAGCCACACCAATGTTTGGTAGAGATAATGGGGGTTCGTGTATCAATGGAATGATTCCTATAACCTGTGAACTAGAGGTGAAGAAGGTGAGTTGGTCGATAACTATGATTCCACCTTTATGAGGAAATGAAATCATATGAAAGTATGTTGAAACCACAACAGCCATGGCATAAACCCACGGTCTTCCTAACAAAATGTTGTAGTCAAGGGGTCCGTCAACTGCCTCAACTTCAACCATTACAATTTTTCCTCCTAGTTCAATTTGCAGATTACTCAATATTCCACAAGGCATATATGTTTGACTGTCAAAATCCTTCAATGTTGTTGGTGAATGTGACAAAGGCGGTGAGCCAAGTGTTTTCCAGCAACTCAAAGATATTATACAAGTAGATGCCCCCTCTTCAATAATAATTCATTGAAAAAGTTTATTCAGAGTGTTTACATGAATTAGAAATGCTAATTGTGTTGGTAACTGTGGTGTATAACCCACATGGTTGAAAACCACAAGATTGGAATCAGTTGGATCGATTCCACCAATTGCTGACAACAAAGCCTGATTTTGGGAGGGACAATTTTGTAACACCTCAAGCGTAAACATAATAGAAGGTGACTGAGCCAAATCTTCTACTATATTATAATTCTGTGTAGCTTGAGCTTGAGGGTTAGATGTCGATTTGTGTACAACTCCCTTAGGCAGTTTTATTGTTAACTCTGGTGCAATAGGTGGTGGATTAGGATCATTCAAAGTTGTAGTCGGTTAGGTTGATCATCCTGGTTATTTGAAAACGATGGTTGATTTCCATAATCTTTACTTCGTGTTGACACCAAAACATCATATTTTAGCTTAGAGGCAGATAGCATGAGCACTTGGGAAGTGGAAGCTGGGTCTGTAGCAACAATATTTATCTCCGGTTTTGGAAAAGGATCAGTCAAATATCACAGATGTATTATAAGTCTTCAAAATATTTGAGACTTCAGAGAAGTGTGGATAATCTCGAGTGAAATGTTCATCGTTACAGATCAAGCATGGGTAATGAGGTTTCCTAGCCGAAGAAGAGGAATCAAATGATTTCTTTGGAGGGGAGTTATTTTGTTTCTTCCTGTTTTTCCCCTTTTTCCCCTTTTTTCCCCTCGTCAGATGACATGACATTGATTTCGGATGTAAGAATGTTATTAGGTGCATTTGTAGTTTGACTGGTAATGGCAAGTGTTTGACCAGATGGTCTACCTACAATTTGTGTGCTCGAAGAACCAATCACACCATCACCCACATGAGAATCCTTACTTGATGGTGGAGGAGGAATAGTGAAAGCTGGTCAGGGTGCATTCGAGATGTTGTCATAGAGGGCGCCAGATTATGTATAAATCAAATCCAAATATTGGGCACGAGAAATTACATTCTATTCTGTGACAAATCCACCTTTTTCCACATCCTTAGTGATAGATGGCAACAAGGATTTTATAAACCACTCAACCAGAAGCTGATCAGGAACATAAATTTTAACCATGTGATGATGATGATGCCACTCATGAATATGATTAGATATATGAGTCACAATAGTCTGTTTAAAGTTTTTTAATAGTTCTATTCTAGTCTCATATCATATGGGTAACTAGAAGTGGGTTAAAAACGTGGTAGCTAAAGCAGTGAAGTTATTGAAAGAAGCTCGTGGTAACTCAATGTACCATTTCACAACCAGACTAGTAAGAATTCTATGGAAAAGATGAAGTCTAACAGAATCATCATTCAAGGAGTTTGATGAACACCATAAATGAAAAGTCATGGCATCATTGGATGGGTCTTCTCCAAGATTTCCATTGAATTTTGGAATAGCGGAAGGTAACTTATGAGGAATCACAGACCACCAAAGGTGCATAAAGAATTGGGTCATTGGTGAGACGATTTAGATCTAGTAACTCAAGTGTCGCAACAAAAGGCAACTGTCTATTGAGGTTAGGTTGAGCATATCCAGGGTAAGATGGAATTTCCTGGGAAATGGGCCTTTGCATATCAACATAAGGCATCTGCTGTTAGTAACCCTGATATGGGTAAGTTTGTTGTTTTCCAAACCCAGCATAGGCTTGTTGACTAGGGCCTAGATAAACTTGTTGTTGACCAAACCGAGCTTGAGCTTGTTGTCCAAGTCCATGTTGAGGTTGGTATTGCTCGAATTATTGTTGTTGATATTGGGGCTACCAAGGCTGTTGAAGCAACTGTTGTTGTTGTTGGTACAGCGGTTGTTGAATTAACAGTGGTTGTTTCCCACCAGTGTAAGGTTGACCAAGTTGTGACTACACTAAACCAGTGTAAGTCTGTGTCATTCCAGTAAATGATAAACTAGCCTGAAGTTGTTGGACTCCAGACACAAGTGGTTGTTGTAAAACTACCTGAGAAGGCTAGATTTGTATACCTGAAACTTGGGGGTCTGAGGTTGAAGGGCCAGCCTGCACAGGTTGTGATACAACAATCTGGGCTTGTGACTGCAGCATAGCTAGAACAATAGGTGTTGTAGGTATGGATGAGACATATTGCATAGGTTGTGATGGATACACAAGCCTAGGTTGAAAGGTCATGGTTGGCTGCCACTGACAGACAGTCATTCCATGCTGACCTAAAGACGATGGCATACAAACATATGGTTACCCCCCATAAAATGGAGGATAAGGAGAATATTCATATTGTTCTTCGTATTGTGGTAGTCCACTATTGAGCAGATACATCGGTAACCAGATGAAACAACTTGATATGAACTTGATGGGTCGATTTGTTTGATACCCGTAAATGAGGAACGAGATAAAATTCCAGTAGAGGACATTAGTGAAGACCAACGGTTAGAAGCAACACAAGAGTGGGTTCTTGATAAATATTGGCAACCCGATGGGATGGATGGAACACCATTCAAGTGTGACTCAGGTGTCATAGTAAACATCGAAGAGGTTGTGATAGAAGATTCTATTGTAGCCGTAAGAGATGGTATGATCTGGGATCTTGACTCTACCATAGTCAAATGTCCAAATAAGTTTCCTAACGAATCAACAGGTGTCTGAAAGTAATCAAGATCAAAAGGAGTAGTCAAATGAGGATTATAAGGATACATATGCAATCCAATTCCAAAATGGAATGGAGTTTTGGGTGATTCCACCTCAGGTTCCTCTTCTATTGAAATCAAATCAGGTGGAAGAATTTCACTGTCTGGTCCATAATAGATTTTTGGTTTTTGTTGAGGTAAAGAGGAGGTCTCAATAGTTACGGATGTCTGAGGATCTACCGGTCAATCTTCTTCTGATAAGGGAACAACTTCTAATTGTTCCATCTCAAGATCCAAATGTTCTGGAAAAAGAACAAGTTCAGGTTGGGCTTTGTGAACAACTTATGGTTCAAAAGTAACATCTAATTGAATAGTGATGAGTTTAGGATCTAGTTCTGGTTGAACATATTTAGGTTCAGAAGTAATTTATTGTTCAACAACTTTGGATTGAGAATCAACTTGTTGTTGAACAACTTGGGTTACCATTTCACTAGATTCAACTCTAGCTTCCTTAGGTAATTGTGGAGATTCCACTTCAGTAACATATGTACCAGTAATTGTAGGAGTAACTAGGGTCACAGTACTTACCAGTATAGGTGTTTTTGGTAATTCAGATGAAGAACCAGATGCTTGTGAAGTACTAGATCCAGTCACACATGACCACTTTGAACGAATAGGTGTAGCTTCGTGCGGTAAAGGTGGTTTACTCACTGCTCTCTGCGAATGATGGGGTAAGGGTTGATTTTCCTCCATGAATGCTGATTGATTTTATTACAAAAAGAAATAAACAAAAAGGGGTAAGCTAGGCTAAAGGTTTACCAAGAAACTATGGATTGTAGAATACCTCCTAGCGAACCAAGAATTACGAGCAAGAAATCTCCCTAAATGTTGTGTTCGTTGTATTACAGTGTACAAGGTGGCCAACTCGGTTACCTAAGGATGGATAGAGACCTAGTGTTGTCCTCCCATATATACTGAAAAGTACATGGAGGCCCAATCTGTATTAGCGTTGTCTAATGCAAAGCCGCACAGTGAGAGCATTCCCATATACTTTATGTACTGTAACGCTGCCCTATATACCCGAAGGTACGTGGACGAGATACGATATACTCACGTATGTGGAATGAGGTATCACACTCGGGATTTATTGCAGACAAGTTAGTGAGAACTGCTATGTTTTACGATACCGGAACATGTCTCTAGCCTAGAACCTCTAAATGTTTTGTGTTAGATGACAATTCTCCATTAGGTAAATTGATGTTAATTTTAAGTTGATCTTGCTTAGGAATTTGCCTTTCAAGGTTCACCACGTGATTTATTTTCAATTCCTAGAATGCAACTAATATGATAAGCATTCTTTCCATTCAATTTAACAATAAAAATCTTAGCTAATAGGGATAGAGAAATCAGATTTCTTTTAATCAAAGAGCAAAGAGCACAATCTAATGCAATTTCCCTAAACTATTCTTATGAGCAAACACAAACCTTTTCAATGCATGATGCAAGTTTTTATTTTTTATTCCCTTAATGTTATGATGAACAAAAGGGGAAACTAATGCACATACAATCAATCAATCTTTATACAAGAACAAAGACTTTACAACAGTTTTGTTTCAAAGGAAAAGAAGACTTTTACGATACTTTCTTTTGAACAAATATTAATCAACTATAACCTAATTTTGATGATGAATCGATAATGACAAAGAAATCACTTAAGAAAAATTAATCAATCAAGTCAAAGTCGAGCTAGCAAAGGAGATACAAGCTTGGTTTCAGAAACATGACAATTATTTATCATTCAGCAAGAAATCAAATAGAAGAAATTTGGTGAAAAACCCTATCCAAAGGTGGAAAAATGACCCAAGGAGGATCAGCGCAACCCTGAATGAATGACAGTGCACTTCAGAGCACTGTCCCTAAGCCAAGGGTTCTCTGCAGCACACTGTGTCCCTCACAAGCCTGCCCTGGTGAGAGTAAGCCATTTCAAGAGGCAATTACACACAGTTTTTGACCAAAATTCACTTCAAGAAGATTGAAATACAATCAATGAAAGGCAGTAAGGTCTGCTGGAGTGTCCTAGGATGTGATAAGCTACTCGGAAAAAGGATCATTCCCCAGTATGGTCACCAATTTATTATGAGGAATTTGGTATCTATAGATAAATACTAATTTCCTAGGCAATAGCTATATCTAGAACAATAGTTTAAAGAACTTTAACTTTTTCCTATAAAAAATAGATAAGACAATGAGAATGAGATGACCTACTTGTCCTTTCGCTTTCCTCTTGTCTCCTTTGTATCGGTCATGTCGCTCCTTCCCGTACTTAACATGCTTGAGAAGTACCTGTAAACATCAACTGAAGACAAAGAACCAATCAAAGAAAAAGATCTATTGATTACATGTACATGGAATCATATATATTCATGCATACAAGCATCACATATCAAGATAAGCATATGGAAAAAGGTGCAAATACTTTATTGAATAGAAGGAAGAATTACAGCCATGAAGCTTGATTCGAAGTCACTCCTCCAGATTTGGTTCCATCCACATCACATAATAAGCATGACAATCCGACAACATAATAACACTTACAATAGTATCAATTCTCAAACTAACATTATCTCCTTACAATCATCAAAGTCCAGCCCTTTGATCACTTAGATGAGTGCTCAATTTATAGGAAGATGGAGAAGGTTTTATCATCAATGAGGGTATTGAATGGCCTTCCAAACTTAGAATTAGTTCCATAGAGGAAGGGATGAGAGGATAAGATGTATCTTAACTCATTCCTCATCCATTTTCAAGCTCATAGGAGATGATAAGTGTGGGAATCTTCTAGAAGGCTCCAGAAGATAAGAATATTCCCCAAACATTATGTCAATTTCACTCAAACTCACCCACTGCAGGTCAAAGAGGGCCTAAGTGCTTTGCAGAGCACCCTGGCATGGACTTAACTGCTCTGCAGCGCACCCTTGCATGGTCCTAACTACGTTGGTCCCTCTAGAGGTCATTTTAGGATGTCTTCAGGCCATGAAACTATTTGCGAAGGAGGCATTCAATGGGAGTGATGTGCTTGATGATCCCTAAAAATGGGCAACTCTATTGGCTCATTTTGCCTATTATTCTTGATTAATCCACCATTCTTCATATTTTTATGCATGCTTGAGAATATATTTATGTTAATTGAATGAATGAGAATAGTCACTTGACCACAAAGTCTAATACGTGCTTATTGCAGATTTTTGGACATCTTTTGGATCGAGGTCAGGCATTTATGAGAAAATTGGAAGCCAAATATGAAGGAACAAGGCTGAGGATTTATTGGAGGGGTGTCTCCTACACTAAATGACCCCTTCCTCGAGTTTTCCACCATTAGCTCGGAGTTCAACAACCCACCAAAGATGATTTCAAGGGGCAGCCGAGCAGGTTTAGTGAAGTGGCTGATTAACTACAGTTTTGGGTAGCCAAGCTCCTAAAGTTAAGGAGGACTGGTGGGAGTCCTCGTTTGCATAAGTAGGGACGCTTCAAGCCTTGGTAGTTTAGCTATTTAACATTTTGTTTCCGCACTTTAGTGCAGCTCTGCATTTCAACTCATTTTCGAGCTCTTGCTGTAAACAGTTCTGTGACATAACTATTATTTTGGATTAATGAAGATGAATCTCACTTTGCACTAGCTCTGAGCTTTCTTAGGAGGTTATAGCTCTTGGGTTTGGGCCCAACCCAAGTGCCAGTACCTCCTTTGTGTACTTTTATGTGTTTTTCTTGCATTCATAGAATAGTTTTTGTTATTTAGGTTAAAATATTTCTTTGTTACTTAGGTTGTTTTTTATGATTAAGATAGTTTTTTCATGATTCAGGTTGATTTGACAGTTTGGTAACAGAAAATATCTACAAAAACGCCATCAAGCAGTCCTTGATCTCATCTCTCCCTCCTTGGGACCATGAGCTGAGACCAAGGCATACTTGTTGCCACAAAAACATTGTTTTTGCCTTCCAATACAATTGCTAGTGTTAGATTTTAAGTTGGGAAAGTTGATATCAGTTGTGTTTTCATGTTTAAATCTATTCTTGCTTAGTTTCCATAGCTCTCTTGCTTGATTTCCTATCTATAAACTTTTGTTCATCATGTTTCTAGTTTTTAGGTCAGATTAAGTCAAAATAGATAGATCTCTGGGTTTTTCAGTCTTTGTTCGATTAGTTTTGGAAAATAGTGTGTAGAGAACCTGTAATAGATTCCTACCTACCCTTCCCCCATCATAAAACCTGTTCCAGCCCCTAATTCAAGATTTCACCCCTTCATTTTCCACACTTTCCCAATTTTCCCTAATTTCTACATTTTTGTGTAACATTGCTCTCTCCATCCTTAAACAACTGCAACCATATTCATCACTCCTTAGCTTCATTTACCAGGTCCTAGACCCCTTAACATCCTTATCCATCCTCCATTTCCACTTTCCCACCATTTTTCCACCATCAACCCTCTAAAACCCACTTTCGGCCTCTTCCTGTAGAACTTCCTGTAGAACCCCTGCAGACTTCCTATAGAAGTTCACGTGACCATTTTTTTGAGATTTGATCACTATAGAATTCTCTAGAAGGGTGCTAGGGACCCCTTAGGTCCTCTTGTCACCTCCCCAACCTCCTGTAAGCACCCACTCCATTTCCTTTCTCCAATAAACCTCTGCACAGTCAAAAATAGTTAAAGCACATGCATAATAATTCTGCAAAATTACTCTAAAATACAAAAAGATGCTTTTTCCATATTTTCCTTTCGAAGTAGCTTAGAGTCAATGGAATCCATTTCAACAGCTTTCATTTCTTTTCTTGCACTAGTAGCATTAGTCGGTAAAACTAGGGTTTACTAAGGTTTGCATTTCCTTTCAACTTTCAGCTTCTTTCTGCAAGTAGAATAGTCTCTTTTGAGTTAGCTTTCTTCCATCACAATTAGAAGCTTCTTCTAAGAACTCATAGAAGTTGGTTTAAGCTCCTAGCAAACTTGTGTCAGCTGATCAAATAACAACCTGCAGTAAGAGCTAGTACTTGTGCATATAGCACTGTCACTTCCAAGTTTGTTACGAACTATTGGGTTGATAAAAGTAAAGAAGGGAGTCCCAGGAGTTGTAGCATCACTACTACAATACTGGAGTCCACCATGTTTTTGGTTCCATTGCTGAGGAAGTGTCAAAGTATTTTTGATTGTTGTTTTTCTTCTATTTTCTACTGCAGCCCTCTACTAAGTAGTTTATTTCAGCAAGAGTAGAGTAGTTGTTTCATTTCCATTCTACAATTTCATTTCCACAAAAGTAGATTAGACATTTCCTACTTTCATTTCATTTCAGAAAGCGTAGATTAGATATTTCCTGCTTTCATAGATTAGCATTTTAATTATGCAATTTCAATTATGCAAGCGTAGATTAGCATTTCAATTCTGCAAGCGTAGCTTAGCATTTCATTTCCGCAATTTCATTTCAGCAAGCATAAATTAGTCATTTCCTGCTTTCATTTCAATTCTGTAATTTTCATTTCAGCCGAGTTTATTTTAGCTAGTTGCAATTTGTTGTTCAATCAATTTTAGTTTTGCAGGTATAAGAATAGAAAAAAACAAAAAAAACCAAAAAGATTTCCTTTCATGCCTCATAGGAACAAGAACAATTCAGGAAAATTCCTACCCAACACCCCCACCACATCACTGAGTCACCCTTCTCTCTTCTTCGATGGCAGTGATCCAGAAGAACCTATAGGTGAACCTACAGAGATATACAAAGATCCTATAATAGAAGAAGAGCAAGAAAAAGTTCCTCCTAAGACCATGGCTGAACACAGAAACGATATAAGAAATGAGGAGAGAATAGAAGGCACTTTTCCCATCTGAGAGACCAATGGGGACACAAAAATGAAAAAGATAAGTCCCTCAGCCTTACCTCACTTCCATGGATTGACCACTAAAGACCCTGATACCTTCTTGTTTGAGTTTGATGTCCCTTGTCGAACATATGACTATGCAGAAGACAAGAAAAAGTTGAAACTCTTTTCCTCTACCCTTAAGGATGCAACACTACGCTGGTTCATGGGGTTACCTGGAAACAGTATCACAGCTTGGGCTCAGATGCAGCAAGCCTTTAACAACAAATACCAGGATTACTGTAGGTCAAAGGAAACAAAGGGAGAAATCTTTCGGATGACCATGAGAAGTGATGAATATTTAGAAGACTATGAAGAAAGGTTCCAACTTAGTTATAAAAGGGCCAATTGCACACTTGACCCCGAATCTCTGAAGTTGGTTTTGCTCTGAGGAGTCCCTGAAGACCTTCTAGATACCATCCATTTGCTAGCTGGGGGAGACATCTACCAACTACCTTATGATGACATAAATACTGTGTTTAGAAACCATTATAGGGCAGCCCAAAAAAGAGGTAGGGGGAATCAACTTTCAGCTAGTGCCACCTTCTCCAAACGTGAGTTTGCAAATCAGTTGGAAGACCTTAAAAGTGAGGTGAGATAGACCATTTCCATGCAAATGGATACCTTCTGAATCCAATAGAAGAAAGAGGAAGCTAAGAGGGCTTTGGCCATATTTTGTCCCAGATGCACAAGGAAG
>APFE031172143.1:0-20130 GCA_000404065.3 Pinus taeda | reverse complement strand
GTATTGATAATCCATGGTATTGGCCCATGGTATTGTAACAAATCCTATTTTGAAGTTAATAATATCCATCGTAAAATGGGGTTGAATATCCATAGTTAGGAATCTAGTTATATTGTATGGAATTTCTATGTGCTTATTAATTAAATTTAAATATGCTTACAAAATAATTATTTTAATTTTTATGGTAAAAATGATATTAATTTATACATAACATATACACACATATATATATGCTAGACCCAAAGGATTTGAATTGGTGACGAATTAGTGAGCTCGCAAGAATCGTCTTAACAATGCACTTATTTTAATGTGATAATGTGATATGTATATTATGATTAATAAAAATAAAATTACATTATAAAAATAAAATTATAAAATGTTTACATTTAACCTTTATTGTCTAACTTATAACATCTAATGCCTAAACATCTGCCCTATACTAAGTTGTAGAAATGTAGAGCACCAAATTTCTTATGAGTGTTTATGAATGGTTAAATGTATCTAAGAGAATATGTATTTTTCCCTTATGGAAGCCTCGCTCTTATGAAACATGAGTCAAATGAACCACTAGCCAATGACCAATGACAAGAGATAATCCACATTCATAGGTAACAACTAATAATGCTGATCTTCCTTAATTAATAATTAAGTCGTAACAATTTATTATCAATTAATAAAAACTACTTTCTTTATTAATTAATAACTAAGTTATAAGAATTATATAAATCTAAAACATAAATATTAATTTACATCATATATAAATAATATTAAAGCATTCTTTATTAGAGGATTACTTAAGGGAAAATGTACTTTTCCATTTGGACATCATACTAGTGGACAAAATAATTCATGTACTTGTTTAAGAGGCCATTATACATAAGAAAATAGCATATTAAGATAATATCTTATATTTGTGCATGAAAATATTATAACACAACAAAATAGAAATCCAACTATGACTCATGCTGCATTGTCTTTAATATGTTGATCAACTAGCTCCTTATAGTCACACTTCTTGGTCTATTTAGACCCTAAAGGTTTTAGGTTTTCCTCAAAGATGATGGGATTCACTTTTGTTCCCTACAAGATATACACATTCTCTCTCTTAAACTCTATTTCATCTTCATCTCTCATTTGAGAAGCCATTGTACCTATTATAAATATTGCTTTACATATTCATGCTTCAAAATTTTGCTCAAAGATCTTGATCGGATGGAGAATTTCCCACTAGTAATCCTCCTTGTTTTTTAGAGCTTTATAAATAAGAGCTTTGAAAATCTACTCAGTGTATGCTATTCTTAAAAACATTGTTTCCAAGGGCTAAGAATATACCAAGTCTTTAATCCTTCCATCCAATTCTTTCAAGACTTTACTGCTAGTACAATTGTTTCCTTTTTCGTTAACCATTTTTTTTCAATTTTTCAATTTCCACTTTAGCTTGCTCAAGGAACATTTTATGGAAGTTCTTTTCTACCTCTATGGCCTCCTTCTCAGTTCTAGGCACATGCTTTATATTCCTAGAGCTCAAGGCCCTCAAGGTAAAATCCTTGTTTTTTTCCGAGTTCCAAGTTCTGGAGCTACCTCATTTGATTTCATCTTATAAATGGTTGGTATCGTACTAGGGAAATCAAACCTCCCATCACTAGAACATCAAAACTAATTGACTCAAAAGTGCATATTACCAAGTAGTTCACCATATATTAGAGCCTTAAACTCAAATAACATCCTGAATAATAAATGTAACATACCTATCCCTTGTGGAGTAGAGAAATACCAACTGTCCTCACTCCAACCTAGAAACCAAAGAAAAATCCAAGCTAAGACAAAAAAATTACTTGAGACATTGAGACATTGAGTTTCCAATGTTATTGTAGTCTTATGACTCCAAGGAGGCCTTTATTACTTCCCATGATTTATTGAACCATTTGAGTAATTGATTCCATTTTTAAATAGCCATGCCCCCGATCTTATGAGAATACCCATCATTTTGAGTTGTATTTTTCCCTTCCCCACTAAAATTTCATCATGATAGAACCCTTAGGATATGCCTCCATAGATAATAATACCCTCCATTTGATAAAATGCAAATCGAACTCCTATATACCCCCTTATAAAATCACTCATCTTCTTGCCTTAAACTATGAAAATCATTCCAATCAATTAATTAAATTAAATCTTGCACATTAAATCATTAATTTGGTAGCATAAACTTGAAAGACACTAATGTTGTATGTGTAGAGTTTAGGACATTAACATACCATAAAACTTATGCAAAATACTCTTAAACTTCTAATATAATACTAATGAATAAGAGTAATATTTTGAAATATAAATAACTCAAAATAAATGTTACAAAGATCTTGTTCTTTGGATGATAAAATCATAGAAGGGTTTCGTTAGGTGTAGAGGACAATATTTCATTCAAGAAAGACCCTAAGTGTTCCTATCTTGTTTACAAAAAAAATATTGTTCCCAACTTCAATAAGACTTGTTCTTTTGTAGCTAGTGTCAAAATAAACAACACATCTAAAAGTGAAGATTAAATCAAATCACCACCTAAAATTCCTGATAGATATCCGATCACTTGGTTGACATCACAAAGTTTCTTGATGCACATGTTGCAATGTATCATTGTACTATAGGTACAATTTTCATGCAAAAAAAACACACATTTACAAAATATTTCTTAGTCATTTAATGGGGGATCTCGTCTCCATGTAAGAGAGACACACAATAGATAATAAGCAATCAAAGTAAAGTAAATGAACTAGTGAATGTAACACACCAATAATGAAAATGATAATAAAATGAACTAGAGTCTCACTCTAACTATCAATACTACACTACAAAGTAAAGAAAACATAGAAGCATTGATTGAATTGAGGGCCCTCTCAACCAATGTCACACTTATTGGAAAGTTAACAAACTATGATCAAATTAGGCATAGGTGGTCTATAAACATTAGCATGAACCACTTTATATTAATCAGAAATGAAGTGCAGTAATAAATTATTAGTATTAGGAAATTTGGTTTTATAGTTCCTTAGCAAAGGGTTGAAAACTCCTTCTATCGAATGTGACTATGCCCAGTTGATATTGGCTTAATATGAAAAGAGGTAACATCTTTAGGAGGACATGTGGTAGCCAATGATAGAGGCTCAATAGTTTGTTTGGAAGTTTCTTCTTAGTCATGCTCCTAGAAATTATCCTATGGACATCTAAAAGAAGTTCTCCATGTCCATTTTCGGTGAATATTCTATAACTTTCTTAATAGGTAAGAAAATCCTCAATCTCATGAAGACTAGGCTATTCACTGTTAATCCTATCATTGTGTTTATAGACATTATTTACTTACTTGGGTATCGCCTCATGTGCAATGCACACATCAATGAATCTATTATGAACCAAGAAGGGATTCCAAATTATCACATGTTTTATGTACTTCCTCCAAGATAAATATTTTAATTAGACCATGATGATACAATCAATGACTAACATTACTAACTTCTGTCATCTACATTTTTCCATTTTGCCAAAGTTTTTACATAAATAAGATGGGAATTTAAAGTTATAATTTCATTCAAAGCAGAGAGGGATACAAATATGGTAGAGGAAAGTGATTGCATACTTCCCCTTACACATTATATATTTTTGCAATAAAAACAATAGATTTCTACACGTATCTATAATCTAGAATTATGGTACTCTTCTTCCCAAATTTGAGCTATGTTCCGATGAGCAAAAATGTTAAGTCGTACTCCTTGGTCAACCTGTTTGTTCTTAAGCAAAAACTCCCATGTTTGAGGCATTCTAGTGGCTTTTTCCATGGAATTGTCCATCACTACCATCACAGGGTTTCCTTCCCAATCAATTCGACCATCAAACCATTCTGAAAATGCTCTAATAATAAAGCTATCATACCCATTAAATTTTTGAAGGAACAAAACCCACTTTGTAGATCTGAGTATAAGTTTACTGGCATTAAACTCAGCGTATGATTCAATAGCTTCTAGAAACCATGTTTCCTTTTTGATTGTGACCGTTTTCCCCATACAATGACATTGAAATTCTTTGTGAGGTATGTGGAGATGCTCTTATCTTAACAATTTGTCACTACTCGCAAGGAAATTAGGGTTTTTTGAGCAATATGCAGGTTAGAGACTCATTTCAAGTATCTAGGCCATTTCACATGAAAGGAATCATGATGATGGGTGGTTGAAATACATGCATGCATGAAAATCATGAGAGTGGTCATGATTTTTCACTCCTTTCAATGACATGTTTTGTAGGGTGGAGAATGGTTACTAAATTAAAATGATAAGCATGAGTGGATGCATAGTAGTTGTATAATAAGGGTGTAAACATGTGGTGACAAATATAAGGGGTGGAGTAGGGGTATAAGAAAAACCATATAGTTATATTATAATATGCTTAAATGGTTATTATCTTGTATCTTTCCATGTTTTTAATAAAACTACAAAATGTCAAATTCAATTCCTTACCCCAACAGATTAATGCATGTTGAAGTTGCTAGGAATGTTAATGAGGAAAAAATGAACATGAAACCTTTGTATTACTAAGCTGAACTAAAAATAATGAGGTTTGACCAAATTTTGATGTTGAGGTTGGTCATATACAAAATCATCATCCTTGGAACAATGAAGAGTTGTTGACAGAAGGTAGAGCTAAAATATTGGATTTTGAGACAAATCATACTGAAGTTCTCATGCTAGGGAATAAAGGATCTATAACTTTGATTTCTTCTTAGTAGCATAATTAAACCAAATACAAATTCTAATAAGGATAATGATGTTTTAGGAAAATATAAAATTTATTTTCTATATTGATAGGGGTGTGGAATAAGTGTTCATTCCAAAGATGTTGATGTAAGGAAATTCATTGTAGTGGAGATGGATTCTAATTGTGGTGGAAATAATAAATTGAGTGCTCATCTCCATCTCTATAGTGAGAAGGTTTTTCATAAAAATGGTGAATATTTGCCTCCTAGTTACCTATTTTTTAAGTAGAAATCTTATTCAATTGTGCTAAATGATTGATTTTCACAATTGAATTTTATTCTTATCTTTATTCTTTCCTTTTTATCACTTTTTTTTTTCTCTTTTTTTAAATATTTATCATATATATAAAATTTTAAGAAGATGATGGATCAAAGTGAGGTTGCAGGAGGTCCAGGATCCTCCCTACCCACTATCTCCATCTCCAATTATTGTAGAACATGTTGAATGAATTCCTCATTGTTGACAGGATATTGGTACAATATTAACCTATCCTTATGTTGGAAATTTTCATCCCGAAAAGGTTATTATTGGTAGTGTGAAATTTGAATAAAGGTGTGGTTATTCTCATAAATGTTTCTATGAATGTTGTATAAAAACTAGCATTTCGAAAAAGGATTTTTAGATCTTTTGGGGATATTGGAAGATGTATATTTTTGATGACTTCAATCTTTGTTGGATCAATTTGAATTCCTGCACAATATATAAGATGACCAAAAAAATTCCTTGTAGTATATAACATAGGGCACTTAACATCATATAAAGAAGTTTATTCTATTTGCATCTAACCTTCTCTAATTTTTTTAATGCTTTTGAGAGAAGAATCACCATACACAAAGAAATCATCTATATAAATTTACAAAAAATCGTGTCTCCGTTTAGAAAAAAATAGCTAATACTTCAAGGTGGTGGGAGCATTGAATATCCCAAGGGTTTGCACTCTGTAGGCTAATGTACCCCGGGGGCATGTGAAGGTGGGCTTGTCCTAATATTTGGGTGCAATTCATATCTAGTCATATCCACTAAAACTATCCAGAAAACATAAGTACTTTTTAATAACTAATGTGTCCAAAACCTAATCAATAGATTGAAGACAGATAAAATATTTTAAAGTGGATATATTAAGCTACATATAATCAATGCAAATATGTAACACCTTCCTCCCACACTTTTTCAAGCTAATAAATTCATTTGGGTAAATATGTGATGAAGAGTTTCTATGATATAATTATAATCCCTATGTAAATTAAGGAACTAGAATCAACAAACCAAAACTGAACTAACCTTCCTCGGGAGCTACAAGAACCCGAGGGGATAACTAACCCCTCCAGGTGACCAGCCCTGAGTTAACTTGATTTTTAACTGAGATAACCTTTAGTCTCTCCCATAACAATCCCTCCATGCAATTGAAATCCTCCAGTCACGTCCACAGTCTTGCTTCCTAGTGACTACAGTCTTTTTCAACTAGTTCTCTACCAACAACCACGAGACTTAAGACACTTATTTAGGCTAGGACCTAGGCCTCTACCCAAAACATTAAAAAGCTTGCAGGAATGATAAATAACAAGAATATAAGGCCTATAATTAAAAACTTGAGCAAGGACTCAACCTCACCCATCTTAGTCATGACAGGAATTTTGTCAAACACATCATAATGATGTAATCTACAAGTCATACATACACATATGAACATAAGGTGTTCATAATTATCTAAGATGCATTAAGAAGGATTGATGCCCTCTCAAAATAGACACATTATCATATATTAGGTCATACATTCATTTACATTTCATTTACAAATCATAACATGATGAGAGCCATAACTCAATTCTATCATAAAACCATGCTTGTAACAAGCATATAACCAACATAGTAACAATGATAGAACAACCATCAAAATCACATAATTTCAAGAACATTTGTTCATAAAACTCAAGATAAATATTCTTATTATTCATATGCAAAAGCCAAGCGAGTTAGGGACTTCCATGTACCACCTAACCATAGTTTCAGTTGAACAAATGTTTCTTTAAGGCAATCACCCTCGTGTCATATTCTAAGCATGAATGTTGGAATCAGAACAAAATTGACCATGTCTCCCAATTTTTATCGCATATCTTTCCAAACCTGATCAAGGATTGTTAGGCCCTAAATAAACGCCTATACATCTAGGCTTTACCGTATATTATCCTTAAAGATCCCTAGGCCTAAACAAGAAACATACACCACCAAACTTTACTGCAATCCCACCATATACTGATCCAGTTGGGATCACTAAGCCTATACAAGCATGGATTCCTTCAGATATCTCCAACTAAAATGTGAGGAATTTCTTATCTCCTGCCTTGGGATTTACAACATATCCCACCTTTACTAGTCTAGGGATTTGTAGGCCTTTGGAAATATTCATGAGACCACCCCACTCAGTTTCAAAATCATCCAGCAATACACCTCAACTAAGTAAGAGAACACCATCACACCATGGCTATCCAGAAATGTAAAGGCAAGGCTGAAACCACTGTCACACCTAGAAAATCCCATTCAAATTACAATAAGAGAACCAAATATACATATGTGTGTAACGTGCATGCCAAAAATAGCAAGGAAATCATACATGCAACTTGATACCTGAAAGTAATCACATTATAGCTGCTTGATCCAACTCTTCCTTACTTGATATTTTATTCCATTTGCTTCATTTTCCAATACAATTGAATATGAGAGTGCTCCAAGCATTCTACAAGAATACTCTCCACCATATAGCTCCACCATGAGAGAGAATATATAGAGAGAGAGCTCCACCATATAATTGACAAAAGACATGAATTGATCCTCACAAGTCTCTTTATCATTAAGGCCTCCATTTTCTTTAATTTCCATTACTTTCCTTCAATCTCCTCCTCACATCCAATGTGTGACCGTTCACCTTCCTTTTCTCTTAATTTCCTTTTCTTTCATAAATAAAATGCCAATTAAGTTATCTTTCCTTTATAAATCCTTTGTTGATCCAAGTGGCTCCAAAGACACACAGGACAAAGAGGACTTAGGAGATATCAAAAATAAAATTGTTTGGATTATGCTCAAACTAAGTTCATGCTAAGCATCACGTCGATGTGATCACAGTGGTGCAAATGGTTCGTTAATCCGAGTCTAGACGAAGGAGATAGAAGCAAACAAAGTTGGGTTGACATTTTGCTCACTAGGGAGGCTTAAGTAGGCCATAATTTGGATAGAACCTAGCCACTAGATTCTAGCCAAACTTCGCTGGATTCTAGGTGAATTTGTGGTCTTATTAAAGAGACTCCTACAACTTAAAAGTGAATTTCAAAAATGCACATTTTGTTTTATATAACAAAAAAATATATAAAAAAGGGATGGTGATAATCGAAGCCACACAACAAAATTAAAAAAAAAATTGGTGGAGAGGCGGGCCATGACCCCCGGCCTCTCTCACGTCTCCCTTGCCTCACACCACAAAATTCCTCCCATGGAGCCACCATAACCACCCCACGGCACGGGGCTCAAAAAATGAACAACAAACATGGGTGGGTCGGACCTTGGGGTGTGGACCCAACCCAAATCACACCATGTTAACCATTAATGACCATTGTAGGTGGGTATGGTGGGTAGGATGGCAAAGGTAGGCCCAGTCCTACCATAATATAAAAAAAGGGGGTTCGTTAAATATAAAGAGATTTCATGTATAAAAAAAGGATCTAGGGTTTGACTTGCAGACCTCCTCCCTATTAAGCAGATCACAAACCAACTCCACTAATAGATTTATTGGGAAATCCATCACCCAATTTTTAATTAAACTCAATTCATCAGTGCGCTTAGGGAGGAGGCAGTGCATGAGGTTCGAGGTAGAATTTTGCAGGAGGGGTGAAATTTCACTTTGTTAGAATTTGACAAATTTTATATGGTTTCAGCACTTCTCGACGCCACGAACACAATGGCGCTATCTGTTTTTGCATCATAATTTTTGCAGTTTTTGGCCATTTTCAGTGTGAGGATGGAACCATGACTGTTGCAGAAACAAGGAATGAAACCATGATCCGTGAAATTTTCCCAAGGAGGTAATTTTTATCTATGTCAAAATATAGTCAAGTTTACAGTCATTTTTCATGGTCTTCCGCACAGATCACAATGGTGAGGTCAGATTCGCCTTTTGAGTTGCATATTTCCAGTCAACCCATGGAGTAAAATCTTTGAGGAATCTAGGGGGAATCTAAAATATTCCTTGATCCCCAAATTCGAAATTTCTCAGAATTCAAAAATTGGACTGTTGATTTTGCACTATTCGACGCCACAAATCTGATGATGCATTCAGATATTTCATTCACTCGTTTCATTTTCCAGCCACTTTTCTAAGTGGAATGCAGGGGTCAACATTCATGTGCGAGTAGTCATTTCAATGTGATTGATGCTGTGAGATCAATGGTTGGAGCAGGTTCATGAGTTTGACATCCACTTCTTCAAATGACCCTTGGTTGTGAGGTATATGTAGTGTGTTCATGTACTTATTTTGCTATGCATTTTGCTCCACAGATCCCTGTTTGATATTTGATAAGGGTTTTTGTTCATTACTTGTTTTCATGATTCCTACTTGATGTGACATGGAATTGTCTATGTGATGTATTTGTTGTAATGATTTTTCATGTTATGTTTTGAGATCCCTCTATTGTATGTTGATGGGATACTGAGGTTGTCGTCATGTATGTTTGCATGAGATCCCTTTGATGCCATGTTGGCAGGATGCTCATCATGCATGATTTTGTGTCATACTGATAGGAGTTTTTTTTAGTAAGATTTCTTATAGCAGAACATCTCTTAGAGCCACTCCTGCGTGAGGGCATTTTCCTTTTATGATCATGACATCATCCCTTATGTAAATCATCACTATTGACAACACTTAATGCAACGACCTACACCATATTAACATCAAGGCCCAGAGACGTACTCCCTCCTAGACGAACTCTGTTATCAACAACTTATGCTTTTATGTTGTTGATGATTGTCTTGTTCCTCTGCTTTACAACATGTAGATGTATTCATTAATGTTCTTTTAAAAATGCAATTTAACACATCATGAAAGTAAAAGGTCTTGGAAGGGTCCTTTGTCACACCCAGACCTAGATTAAGTGGTATCAGAGTAGGTCTTTGCGTTGATGTGAATTGCAACATGAACAATGGAACGTGCAGCGACATAGAATGAAAAAGCGATGTACGAGACCATGCTCAACATTTTCAAAAGGGTACAAATAATGTATGAAACTCTCTAGAAAGAGACAAAGGAAAAGAAGCGACTGCAGCTTTAGTTGTGAGCCACAGAAGAGGCGTTCGAATCACTGAAGCACAATAAACAGAATATTCAAATAGAGAATACTGAATTGAAGATGCGTCTACATGAAGAGAAAGAGGAAAAACAAAGCTTTCTACTACAATGGTAAGCAAAGGACGAGGCCTTGGAAAACCTGCAACATGACCCATGTGAGGTAAAAAGTAGCTCTCTGAATTCATGTATGTTTCCTGATGATGATTTCACTATTTTTGAAAATCATACCACAGGAAGTGTCTCCAAACTATTGAAGAGAATGAGGTATGAAGGAAAAGGCTTGGGCATTAATGGCCAAGGAATTGTCAACCCCATCAAAGTAGAGGAATTACCGTGTCGAACAGGACTTGGGTATGTTAGAAAATAAGTTGGGAAATGCGTCGAGACAGCTAGTGAAGCACCAACAATAGATGATGAGAAGCCCTCATCAGTTCTTTCCAAATCGACAGAGGAGGTAAAAGATGTTGATTTCCTTTCAGTTTCATCTTCACATAATATGATTTCTATTGGAGATTTGGAGGTCCCCATTACAGGGACAAACATAAGGCTCCTTACAACAACAAGGCACGAGCAGGAAAAAGAACTTGGCGTTAATAACAGAGACATAATTCAACCATTGGAGGTTGTGGAGAGACCTCAATTTGTAGGCTTGAGATACACCAAAGGATAATTTTCAAAGGTGTCATATGCTTCCGAGATGTCATGGAAATCGTCAAGCAAAGAGAATGATGGGAACCCATCCCCATCATCCCATTGAAGTTTCCATGGAAAGGAAAGAGTTGAGGCAAGCTCTCATCGCCATAATGACATCAGAGATGACAAGGAAAGGTATAACCAGTTTTGACATTTGAATATTCATTTCGCTTATAATCATGTTTTTAATGATGAACATAAAACATGGCATTGAAAAACATGCACCTTTTGTGGATTACATAACCATACATTTTTTATGTGTTGGAAAAGAATGGCAGCACATAAAAGGATGAGGCTTGAAAGACCCCCTCAACAACAAGTAAAGAAACATGTTAAACAGATCTAGAGGAAGAAGACCTATTGTAGTCATTGTGATAGAAATGGCCATCAAAGAGCCACTTGTTGGAGGCTCCATCCAGAGCAGAACCTTAAAGACAAAGTGTTGATGCATGAACCAGGTAAAGTAATTGTCCGACCATCGAATGCGCCACAAGGAGGTGAATCATTCACCTTGATAATCAAAAAATGGTTTCTAGACATGTTAGCATTTCACGGTCGTTCTTATGTAAATCATTTGTTTCATTTTAAAATGTAAAAGTGATGACATATTTCCATCACTTTTTCAATGATAATGATGTCTCGTCTTATTTTGAGAGGCATGATAAAATGTGAAAGTGATGTTGTGTTTGTTGAGTGTGGAGCATGATTTTTCAGAGGTCTTTGTTTCAACCGTATGTATACCGCAGGAAGTTTGTACACCTCTCCACGTGGGGGGCTGCGGGGGTTCGGGGGGCCGATCCCCCTCGGTTGGGGGGTTCAGGGGCCAGCGACCCTCTGGCATGAGTTTTGGGGGCAGCGCCCCTTAAGATAAAATAGATGTAAAATTGCCTTGGAAAAGTATAGTAATTTCTAGTGAATTTGGGCTGTTCATTAGGAGGATGATCTGATGGTAGAACTTATGTTTAGTTTAGGGTTTTTTTTCCCTAGAAGGAAACCCCTCTCTTTGTATGAGGGTATTGTATTTGAAGCTGTGTAATAGATATGTATTCTCTGAGCGAGAAACAGAGAGGTGAGACTGTGAGAGAAAACAAAGGATATTACAACGGATCTGTTGTAGGTTGTGTCTCTTCTTTTTGCTGGATAATAGAAAGGAAGGACTCGTTGTTCGGGGTGGACGTAGCCCAACTGGGTGAACCATGTATATCTATGTCTCTCTTGTTTTATACGTTTTCTGTGTATATTTTTTCAATATTTTATATGTTCCATTGCTCTATAATATATAATTTTCTAATAGTGTTTCCATCACCTGTCAAAAAAATAGTGTTTGGACTTATCTTTGTAAATCATATGTTGTAGTGATGATGTATTTTCCATGACTTATTGAAGCAATAATGATATGTTAGTCTTATTCTAGTAGTTAGACTGTTGCTTCCATCTCGTTGTAAACTTTACCACCAAGTATGTGTTATAAACTCGTGGCATGTGTGGGATGCTTGTTTCGTTAGTTGTTTAGGAAAGGCAACATGTAATTTGTGAAACAATGTACTATAGAGGTTACAAGTGTCGGCTCATCACTTAAGGCTCCAAATAAAAAAGGTGAAGGAGATGGATGCAAGACCTTTCAGGACGCTTGCGATGCAGACAAGGTACAGAAGAGTTGTAGATTGTTTTTCATGCTTTTGGATGACCAAAATCTCCTCAGTGGCGAGGATTGATCCAGGTGGCTCCGGAGACACACACAGGACAAAGAAGACTCAGGAAAGCTGAAAAATTCAAAGTGTTTAGATTATGCTCGAACTAGGTTCATGTTAAACATCTCGTCATCGTGATTGTGGTGGTGTGAACAGTTCATCAATCCGAGTCTGGATGAAATAAATAGAAGTAGTCAAAGTTGGGTTGACCTTTTGTTAACTAGGCATGCTTAAGGAGGCCACAATTTAGATAGAACCTGTCCACCAGATTCTGGCCAACCTGGGCCAGATTCTGGGCAAATTTGTGGCCCCATTAAAAAGACTCCTATGGCTTAAAAACGAATTTTCAAAAATGCAAATTTTGTTTTATATAACAAAAAAAAGTATAAAATGGGTGGCAGGTCACCAACCCCACCACCTCAACTCCCAACGGAATCCACATAAAAAAATTAAAATAAAATAATTGGTGGAAGGGTGAGCCACAACCCCGGCCGCTCCCATGGGTCCCTCACCTCACACCACAAAACTACTCGCACAAAGCCACCATAACCACCCCACGGAACGAGGCTCAAACAACGAAAAACATACATGGGTGGGCTGGCCCTTGGGGCGTGGACCCAACCCAAATCACACCAAGTTAACCATTAATGACTATTTCAGGTGGGTATGATGGCCGGGCCCTACCCAACCATAATATAAAAAAAAGTGGTTCGCTAAAGATAAAGAGATTTCTTGTATCAAAAAAGGAGGCGGCGAAGTTTGACCTCCCGACCTGCTCCCTATTAAACAGATCTCAAACCGACTCCACTAACAGATTTATTAGGCAATCCATCACCCAATTTTTATTTAAACTCAATTCATCAGTGCGCTCAGTGAGGAGGCAATGCACGTAGTTCGAGGCAAAATTTTGTAGGAGGGGCGAAATTTCACTTTGTTAGAATTTGACAAATTTTATATGGCGTCAGCACTTCTTGATGCCACGAACGCAATGGCATTGTCCATTTCTCCATAAAATTTCTACATTTTCGGCCATTTTCAATATGAGGGTGGAGCCATGACTGCTGCAGAAATAGGGACCAGAACCATGATCCATGAAATTTTCCCGAGGAGGTAATTATTCTCCATGTCGGAATATAGTCAAGTTTACAGTCATTTTTTATGGTTTTCCACAGCGATCACAATGGCGAGGTCAAATTCACCTTTTGAGTTGCAGATTTCTAGTCCGCCAATGGAGTAGAATCTTTGAGGAATCTAGGGGGAATCTAAAAGATTCCTTGAGCCCTAGATTCTCAATTTCTCATAATTCAAAAATTGGACAGTCGATTTTGCACAATTCGATGCCATAAATCTGACGATGTGTTCAGATTTTTCATTCGCTCATTTCATTTTCTAGCCACTTTTCTAAGTAGAATGCAAGTGTCAGCATTCATGTGCGAGCAGTCATTTCCATGTGATTGATGCTGTGAGCTCGATGATTCGAGCAACTTCAAGAGTTTGACATTTGCTTATTCAAATGACCCTTGGTTTTGAGGTATATGCTATGTGTTCATGTACTTATTTTTCTATGCATTGTGTTGCACAAATCCCTGTTTGATGTTTGATGATGGATCTTGTTCATTACTTGTTTTCATAGTTCATGCTTGATGTGATGCGGAATCGTTTATGTGATGTACTTGTTGTCTCGATTTGTCATGTTATGTTTTGAGATCCCTTTGTTGTATGTTAATGGGTTACTCAGGTTGTCATCATGTATGTTTGCATTGAGATCCCTTTTATGCCATGTTGGTGAGATTCTCATCATGCATGAGTTTGTGTCATACTGATAGGAGTCTTTTTGACTGGGAGTACCTGTAGCAGAACATCTCTTAGAGGAAATTAATCTAAGAAAGAAAAGTTATGCTTCTAAATGAAATCTCTAAATGCTAATGGACAACCAAATCTAATGATTTAAAAGCTAATTTCTAAAGAAGGGAGAAAAGGAAACGAACATTAGATAAAAACAAATCAAATCTTTGAATAGTTAGATTAATCTAAGCCGACAAAATGTCTATGAAATGAAAGAAATATGATAATGCAATTTGAAATGGAAAGCAAATACAAAACATGTAACTAAATGAAGATTTTGTCACTTTGCTACATAATTTTGGGAGAACTACCTCCTTGTGATAGCATTTGGAGGGATTCAATACTTCATTGTTCTAAAACTGAAAATGAATTTGCAACAAACTTAAATGGAAGACTGAGACTGAAAGTGAAATTGCAACTAATATACTATAACATCTAAATGAAGTTTTTTATCACTCTGCTACACAATTTTTGGAGAACTACCTCCTTGTGATAGCATTTGGAGGGTTCCAATACTTCACTATTCTCAGAAAATGTAAACATAAAAATGCAGAGAAAGACTCATTCATAAATGATATACTTCACCACTTATTTTTAAGATAAACCATCAACTGAAAGGGCTTTCGGAAATATTCACTTACAACATGAGTTATTAAACTAACATCAAATCTACTGTGTGCTCTAATGCTCCAAACACCAATTGGTAAATAGAAGGACTACTTTCTTGGACTATTTTTTCAAGCATAGATTACACAGTTAGATAATTCTACAATCAACCAGTTTAACACACTTGCATGAATTAAACTTTCATGAACGGAAAATCTAATCTATTAAACTTGAAAACAATAAAATGACATACTTGAATGAAATCAAAGCAAAACTACAAAATAAAATCTATTCTACCTTACATTCTAATATGCTCCATGACATCTCCTACTTCACATCTCCTTCCATGTTGGGAGCCTCAAATATTTATTCAAATTCTTCGAAATTACAAAGTACAACAAGTTGAGCTAAAAAACTTAACAAAAGCTTGCAAATGAAGGAGAGAGATCTCCTATTTATACAAAAAGATGAGAATTCATATCATTAATGAGAGTCCATGAATCTCTCCCTATACCTCTAGGGTTATAATCAAAATAGGAAATGATAAGACACATGTCTTCTTAGAGTTTGAATACAAATAGGAAATGTGAGACATATCCTCATGATCCCATGATCTTCTCCACTCAAATTCGAATTTGGCCTTTGGATGCCACATAAAGGTCTTCTAGAAGCTTCCTTTTGACCTACACATGTCAACAATATCATCCCCCTTGTTAGGTATAAGAATATGCACATTATTTTATAATTTGTAACCACAAATTCACTTAAAAATGATAATAATTTATATACTTTGGAAAAACATAAATGTGACCCAATAATGATGAAAGTGAGATGAATGTAGTGACATGGTAGTGAAATGAAGGTGAAATGGAGGTGATATAATGGACATGATAGTGAAAGTGTAATGTAAGTGAATGACAATTTCAAGACCCAACATACCCCCCAACTGAAGCTATTGCATGTCCTCATGCGATATATATTACATTAATTATTTTGATCCTTGAGCTTTGGATTAACTTTGCATGATATCATTTGATAAATTCATACTTCTACAAAGTATTTTACTTGAATTACAACATGGTTAGTTCTTGTGTTACAACCATATTTTGTTGTTCCATTCAATTTTGATCTTTGAACTTTGCATAACGATAATTTGATTATTGTTGCAAATTATATCTTTATTGGATTGCGTGATGGTTGGTTCTTGTGTGACAACCATGATTGTGTTTGTTTCCAATTATCCTTTAAGCACTTTTGAAAAGCAATTGTATGCTCATAATAATAATGTAATAGTTAATATATTTTGGAAGTATGTGGGATTTTGAATATGATATGAACATGGCAAGATATGAATATGAATATATTCCCCCCCCCATTGATGGTATTGGCAATTTTATGAAATGAGGAAGAGAAATGTTTTTCCAACAATTATCATTCTAGCTTTTTATGGGATTCTATGGTAAAAACATAGAAAATGAGGTACCTTAACTTACCCCTTTGAAATGGATGAGTTGTATGTGTGGTGGCTAGAAAATTCTAATCATAGTCTTCTTCAAGTGGCCGGACAAAAGGAGTCATGGATAACAAGATGAATTTTTATTGCTTCTACTAAAACTTGTTGAATTTGCTACTAAATAGTGCTGACTTGTTTTATATCTACTCCAAAATGCTGAAAATAATAGTCTTCATGTCTTCAAAACTCATTGGCACAATTCCTACTATGTGAATAGATTTTCTGATGTCGAACATAGCAAGAAATTTTTGAATTAGTGGCCATTAATGGATGCCACTAGTCAACACGAGAACTCTCACCATTGATGACAATGAGAGTCAAGATGCCCGAACACATCTTGCTAGGTACGAATAAATTTTCTGATGTTGAGTCACCTAGAAGATCTGATGAACAAGGGACATTAATGTATTCCCATTGTTTGTCAGCATGAGGACTTGCCATTAAGGCATGCAAGCCTCAAGGTGTTTTTGCAAGGAATTTAGACTCAAAGGACTTTGGACTCATTAATTGGCATTGAAGTAGGGTTTGTTTGCAAAATGAAAATGATATGAAGTAGAAAATGAAAATGGAAGATGACAATGGAAAGTAGTAATGGAAAAGGGTAATAAGCATGTAACTGAGCCTCTTGCTTTTATTTGTGGGTTAGGAGTGGACAGAAAGTAATGGAAAGTATATGTGAATGTAAATGGAAAATATGAAGGGACATGAGGTGAATGGTTTATTATGAAGTATGGATGTAATGGAGACAATAGTATCTGAAAGTTTTTCATGTGCTTGGATTTGATTTTTCATTAGCAAGTGCTCATGCGTTGATGTTTCTTCTTTGTTGCTGATCAACCTCTTATGAAACAAATTGGTCTCTAAGAGAGACACTATTCACTTGTAGTCATTTGTCCTTCCTCCTGGAACCTGCAAAAAAGCTAATACTTCTTCTGCAATGGAATGTAAGACTATCAACAGAGGGAGGTGATCAATTTATCTAGTTATGATATTTACACATAAAACTAAGAATTCGTATTAATGAAACAAGTTCACGAAGGAAAACAAAAGGAATTTATACCTGCTTCAGAATTAGTGCCTCAAGTTAACTGTTATACCTTTTGAGAAATTTCTTCATTCTTGACTATTTAAAAATTTAAATATGGATTTATCATTGTGTAGATCTCATCGATATCTTTCCAATGACACTTGAATCATAGAAATCCGATTTTGTATGAGAAAGTTAGACTGATTTGAACAATGAGGCTTTTTAGCTGCAGAATTGATGTTTAGCTGCGGAATGGCTTTCTAGTTGCAGAACATGCACAGTTTCTATAGATAAAAATATTGAATAGAAAGTTAGCTATTCATTTTTCATCATCAATCCAAAATTAATCAATAACTTCTGGAAAAGTGAGAAAATAATCTACTTATTTCATTGATTCATTTATTTATTTTTATTTTTTTTATAAAAAGAATGGTTAATATATTTATTGCAAAAAGTGGAGCAAGCTCCTATTACAATCGACAGTAGATCTTAAAAACTGAGCAATGAGAATGAGCTAATGGTAGTCCCTTCTCCTACGCTTAAATTCAAAAGTTCTGTGAGTTCTTTGGCTATTCTTGTTTTGTGTCTTACATTTTATCTTTGGAAGAGCAAATTTTGTGACCTTTTCCTGATGTTTTTCTTTTTGTTGTTCCTTTTGCTTTTGCTCATTTTGCTTGTTGTTCCTTTGGCCTGTTGTTCCTTCAGTTGCTATTGCTTCAGCTTGTTTTTCCTTCAGATGTTGTTCCTTCGAACTGTTGTTCATTCAGCCTATTGTTCCTTCGGATGTTGTTCCTTCGGCTTGCTGCTCCTCTGGATGTTATTCCTTCGATTTTTTTTTTCATTTTTCTCCCTGAAGTCGAGAAGAACATGCGGCAACATAGTGATAACACACACCTCTGTTCTAAAGCACATAAATCTATGATTGTGTTGTCACTATAATATGCATCAACTCGAAGGCCTTGTTTCTACGTGAAAATAAGTTCATGTACCCAACTGAAAACAATGATGGCTTCTTCATTTTGAGACAATGAACCAAATCTATCAATACTGGAAGAAAAACTATGATAATGTAAGGAACTATAGGTCAGACACACAACAAATGAATATTCTATGAAATCTTTGAGGACAAAGCAGTTTTCAAAATTTGCACAAGAGTACCAAAAGTCCTGCCCTAATGTTTTCCAAGCTACACATGTAGTCATTTTTCCCTCTTGACACCTGGAACCTGCGAAAGCGTGAAAGTAGCTGCGAAACAGCCGATTAGCTGCAGAATGTGACTGCGTTCCATAGCTAAAATATAGCCAAGAATTCAGCTTTTTGATTTAAATTATTGGAAACTAAATTTTATGCATCCAAGTACAGGAAGAAAGTCCAAGACTGCCCATCTGATCAAGCTAAAGCTAGTATGGCATCTACCTTAGAAAGATGGATATCATTCAAAACATGAGCTTGCCCTGCATAGAATATTGTCAATTGGAAACTGATGTTATACATTTTGATTCAGCTGGAACGTTTGATTCTCTAGTAGCTGGTGCTCTTTTGCATGCACTAAAAGGTGTTTGACAGGTGTGTGGGAGAAGCTCGATTAAGCACGAGTCGAAAACAGAGATTGCATCATTAGACCGTTTGGCATTGAAGATGGAAGGTGTGGTGTAATAAGTCTGAATCGAATTGGATTCTTAGATGCGCCATATGGATTGAATGCCACAACATGATTAGTCTTTAAATTGAATTTTTCTTCCTGGAACGTGTCGTGTTCAAACAATGATCTGTTCATTTAATGAAATTCATTTTTTCCTCACTTTGCATGCCAAATGGGACTTGAAAGAACCAAAAAATTCTCCCCAACCATTACCAAATTCTCAAAAATGTTTCTGGTTTATCTAACTAACCCCGTTCCAAAAAAAACCCATGTTTTTGTTTTTCTGAATTCATTTTTATTTGGCCAGAATTTGTGTTTAAAATTTGACATTTTTTCATTCTTCGTTTTCTGTCAATTACGTCTTCTGTAAAAAAAATTAAATCAGTTTCGAATTTTCTCTAGATGCAATCATAACATAGACAATAACACTAGCAGATGAATCAGCCAATGGTGTGTTCTCGGTGATATAGCCTCTACAAGTAAGGCTATCGGTGATCTGAACACTTGTGTTTTCTGGAAATGGTGTATGGATTAGCAGGGGCACTGCTAGATCACAATTACCAGGTGCATGGATCAAATCTGAGTGTTAACACATATGATTGATTAGATCACGAAATTTTTGGTTTGCTACATCACTAGTTCCTAACCATCTTGGGGAATTCTTGTAGAAATCAATAAGTGAAAACTAGTTTTTTTACATAACCTAGAAAGTGTAAGGCGAGAAAACAACAAGCACATTGGTTTCAAAATTTCTGCCACATGAACTGGATGCCGCAACTGTAAAAACACATACATTATTTTGAAACCACACAAGAGTTTTTATTTCAACACAAAAGTCCATGCAATTCGATCTGTTGAATTCTATAATTTGCACATTTGAATTTTTTTTTTTTTTTAACTGTTCTTGTAGGTTTGTTTCAAGGCTAAAGCTCAAACAGTAATGCAGGTTTTCTATTGAGGCCGCAGAGTAAACTGGGATTGG